>JASANE010013382.1:0-26075 GCA_030248225.1 Trileptium ribeirensis | reverse complement strand
ATATTTATCTTAATTGGTTTTAAATTTATATTGAATGCGGCTCTACTATTTAGATTCGCTCCAATTAGTAAGCATGTGCCATTTTAGATGAGCTAAGCTTTAAAAATGAATCAACTTGAATAGATTAATTAATTGAGTTTAAATTTATCAGTTGGTGACTCTACTATTAGATTGTTGGAAATTATGATAGCTATTTTATAGCTTAGCTTTAAATAAATCTAACTTCAATAGATTAATTAATTTTGAGTTTTAAATTATTAATTATTTAAAATATTGTTGTATATGAGAAGCACTATTTATTCTACAATTAGCTCAACTTTAAAAATGAATCACATTATTAATTAGTTTTAAATCTATTAAGTGTAGCCGGTCTCTACTATTTAGATTCGTCTCTTGACACGGAGAGCACTGTGTCATTTAAATGAGTCTAGGTTTAAATGAATCAACTTCAATAATTGAGATTGAAATCTTAGTTGGAAATATACTTACTATTTAGATTCGTGAGAGAGCACTGTGTCATTTCATATGAGTGTAGTCTTTAGGAATTTGAATAGATTAATTAATTGAGTTTTAAATCTATCAGTTTAGGTGACTCTACTATTTAGATTCGTCTTTGTATTAGTAAGCACTGTGTCATTTTAGAATGAGTGTAGTCTTAATTATTCTCAATAGATTAATTATGAGTTTAAATCTATTAGTGAAACCGGCTCTACTATTAGATTGTCTTTGTAGGCCTAGAAGCACTGTGTCATTTTGGAGATCTTAGTTTAGTACTTTAACGAATCAATTAATTAATTGAGTTTAAATTTAGTTGAAGCAGGCTTGACCATTTTTTACACTTTGTTCTCTTCGCACTGAGAAGCATTGTGTCATTTTATATGAACGCAGCTTTAAATGAATCAATTTGAATAGATTAATTAATTGAGTTTTAAATCTATCAGTTGAAACTGGCTCTACTATTTAACATCGCTTTACACACTGACAAGCACTGTGCCATTTTAGATGAGCTTAGCTTTAAATGAATCAACTTCAATAGTATTACCAATTTGAGTTTGAAATTTGCATGAGTCTAGTGGCTCTACCATTTAGATTTGTCCTAGTACTGTGCCATTTTAGATGAGCTCAGCTTTAATAAATTAACGAGATTAATTAATTGAGTTCTAAATCTATTAGTTTAGCCGGGCTCTACTATTTAGATTCGTCCTCGCACACTGAGAAGCACTGTGTTATTTAAGATGAGCTCAGGTTTAAATGCATTTTCTCAATAGATTAATTAATTGAGTTCTAAATCTTAGTTGAAGCAGGCATTTAGATTCGTCCTCGACACGGAGTATTATAGTCTTTAAATGAATCAATTTGAATAGATTAATTAATTGAGTTTTAAATCTATCAGTTGAGGGCGGCTCTACTATTTAGATTTGTTCTCTCACAATGAGTAAGCGCTGTGCCATTTTAGGTGAAATCTCAGCTTTAAACCAGAATAAACTTCAATAGATTAATTAATTGAGTTCTAAATCTATTAGTTGAAGCCGGGCTCTACTATTTACATTCGTCTTAGGCATATCTACAAGCACTGTGCCACTTAGCTCAGCTTTAAAATATATCAATTTCAATAGATTAATTAATTGAGTTCTAAAATCGATCGGAGTCGAAGCCGGCTTCAACTAATAGATTTAGAACTCAATTAATTAATCTATTGAAGTTGATTCATTTAAAGCTGAGCTCACCTAAAATGGCACAGTGCTTCTCATTGTGCGAGGACGAATCTAAATAGTAGAGCCAGCTTCAACTGATAGATTTAAAACTCAATTAATTAATCTATTCAAGTTGATTCATTTAAAGCTTAGCTCATCTAAAATGACACAGTGCTTCTCAGTGTGCGACGACGAATCTAAATAGTAGAGCCGGCTTCAACTAATAGATTTAGAACTCAATTAATTAATCTATTGAAGTTGATTCATTTAAAGCTGAGCTCATCTAAAATGACACAGTGCTTCTCAGTGTGCGAGGACGAATCTAAATAGTAGAGCCGGCTTCAACTAATAGATTTAGAACTCAATTAATTAATCTATTGAAGTTGATTCATTTAAAGGGGCCGGGCGGGGCCCTTTTTTTTTTTGCTGAGCTCATCTAAAATGGCACAGTGCTTGTCAGTGTGCTAGGACGAATCTAAATAGTAGAGCCGGCTTCAACTAATAGATTTAGAACTCAATTAATTAATCTATTGAAGTTGATTCATTTAAAGCTGAGCTCATCTAAAATGGCACAGTGCTTGTCAGTGTGCTAGGACGAATCTAAATAGTAGAGCCGCCTTCAACTGATAGATTTAAAACTCAATTAATTAATCTATTCAACGGGGGGCTTTCTTATTGATTCATTTAAAGCTGCGCTCATATAAAATGACACAATGCTTCTCAGTGTGCGAGGACGAATCTAAATAGTAGAGCCTGCTTCAACTAAGATTTAGAACTCAATTAATTAATCTATTGAAGTTGATTCATTTAAAGCTGAGCTCATCTAAAATGACACAGTGCTTCTCAGTGTGCGAGGACGAATCTAAATAGTAGAGCCGGCTTCAGCTAATAGATTATAAATCTAAGCTGAATCTTAGCTTGGTTTGTATGCCGTGCTTCTCCGGTGTGCGGGCGATCTCACCCTTCCTTTAGAACTCAATTAATTAATCTATTCAAATTGATTCATTTAAAGCTGCGCTCATCTAAGGGGGTCTAGGGGCTTACTTGTCAACTATTTTTCATTTTTTTTTAATGACACAGTGCTTGTCAGTGTGCTAGGACGAATCTAAATAGTAGAGCCGCCTTCAACTGATAGATTTAAAACTCAATTAATTAATCTATTCAAATTGATTCATTTAAAGCTGCGCTCATATAAAATGACACAGTGCTTCTCAGTGTGCGAGGACGAATCTAAATAGTAGAGCCTGCTTCAACTAAGATTTAGAACTCAATTAATTAATCTATTGAAGTTGATTCATTTAAACCTGAGCTCATCTAAAATGACACAGTGCTTCTCAGTGTGCGAGGACGAATCTAAATAGTAAAGCCGGCTTCAGCTAATAGATTTAGAACTCAATTAATTAATCTATTGAAGTTGATTCATTTAAAGCTGAGCTCATCTAAAATGACACAGTGCTTCTCAGTGTGCGAGGACGAATCTAAATAGTAGAGCCGGCTTCAACTAATAGATTTAGAACTCAATTAATTAATCTATTGAAGTTGATTCATTTAAAGCTGAGCTCATCTAAAATGGCACAGTGCTTCTCATTGTGCGAGGAGGGGGTTTATGATTTGGTTTTTTCTTTGTTGTTTTTGTGGGCGAATCTAAATAGTAGAGCCAGCTTCAACTGATAGATTTAAAACTCAATTAATTAATCTATTCAAGTTGATTCATTTAAAGCTTAGCTCATCTAAAATGACACAGTGCTTCTCAGTGTGCGACGACGAATCTAAATAGTAGAGCCGGCTTCAACTAATAGATTTAGAACTCAATTAATTAATCTATTGAAGTTGATTCATTTAAAGCTGAGCTCATCTAAAATGGCACAGTGCTTGTCAGTGTGCTAGGACGAATCTAAATAGTAGAGCCGGCTTCAACTAATAGATTTAGAACTCAATTAATTAATCTATTGAAGTTGATTCATTTAAAGCTGAGCTCACCTAAAATGGCACAGTGCTTCTCATTGTGCGAGGACGAATCTAAATAGTAGAGCCGCCTTCAACTGATAGATTTAAAACTCAATTAATTAATCTATTCAAATTGATTCATTTAAAGCTGCGCTCATATAAAATGACACAGTGCTTCTCAGTGTGCGAGGACGAATCTAAATAGTAGAGCCTGCTTCAACTAAGATTTAGAACTCAATTAATTAATCTATTGAAGTTGATTCATTTAAACCTGAGCTCATCTAAAATGACACAGTGCTTCTCAGTGTGCGAGGACGAATCTAAATAGTAGAGCCGGCTTCAGCTAATAGATTTAGAACTCAATTAATTAATCTACTGAAGTTGATTCATTTAAAGCTGAGCTCATCTAAATGACCGTGCTTCTCGTGTGCGAGGCGATGCATAGTAAGCGGCTTCGCTATAGATTTAGACTCATTAATTAATCTACTGAAGTTGATTCATTTAAAGCTGAGCTCATCTAAAATGACACAGTGCTTCTCAGTGTGCGAGGACGAATCTAAATAGTAGAGCCGGCTTCAACTAATAGATTTAGAAGTCTATTAATTAATCTATTGAAGTTGATTTATTTAAAGCTGAGCTCATCTAAAATGGCACAGTGCTTGTCAGTGTGCTAGGACGAATCTAAATAGTAGAGACGGCTTCAACTAATAGATTTAGAACTCAATTAATTAATCTATTGAAGTTGATTCATTTAAAGCTGAGCTCACCTAAAATGGCACAGTGCTTCTCATTGTGCGAGGATGAATCTAAATAGTAGAGCCGGCTTCAACTGATAGATTTAAAACTCAATTAATTAATCTATTCAAGTTGATTCATTTAAAGCTGTGCTCATATAAAATGACACAGTGCTTCTCAGTGTGCGAGGACGAATCTAAATAGTAGAGCCTGCTTCAACTAAGATTTAGAACTCAATTAATTAATCTATTGAAGTTGATTCATTTAAAGCTGAGCTCATCTAAAATGACACAGTGCTTCTCAGTGTGCGAGGACGAATCTAAATATTAGAGCCGGCTTCAACTAATAGATTTAGAACTCAGTTAATTAATCTATTGAAGTTGATTCATTTAAAGCTGAGCTCATCTAAAATGACACAGTGCTTCTCAGTGTGCGAGGACGAATCTAAATATTAGAGCCGGCTTCAACTAATAGATTTAGAACTCAGTTAATTAATCTATTGAAGTTGATTCATTTAAAGCTGAGCTCATCTAAGATGGCACAGTGCTTGTCAGCGTGCGAAGACGAATCTAAATAGTAGAGCCGGCTTCAACTAATAGATTTAGAACTCAATTAATTAATCTATTGAAGTTGATTCATTTAAAGCTGAGCTCATCTAAAATGACACAGTGCTTCTCAGTGTGCGACGACGAATCTAAATAGTAGAGCCGGCTTCAACTAATAGATTTAGAACTTAATTAATTAATCTATTGAAGTTTATTCATTAAAAGCTGAGCTTATCTAAAATGGCCCAGTGCTTCTCAGTGTGCGAGGACGAATCTGATTAGTAGACCCGGCTTCATCTAAAACATTTAGAACATTATTAATTAATCTTTGGTACAAAATATAAAGTAGACAAATACCGTAAAAACTACATATTGCAGAAAAAAGTTGGCATAAAAGCAACCAAAAAGAGCAATATAACAATAACAATATATAATTATTATAATATAATTATATATATTAATAATATTAATAAATCTACATTATAAAATAATAGAATTATACATTACTCTATTATTATTTTATAATTCTAAAAATTATATATATATGAACATGTACGCACACCGTGTTTGTACATAAATATATGTTTTTATATAGAGTCTGTAATACATATAATGATACACACTTTACACACATATTATACATATATATATATATATGTGTGTGTGTGTACTGTATAAATGTGTATGGTGTTTTATGAAAACATGTAAACTTTAGCAAACGGGAAAGAACGACTGAATTTGTGATAAATGACCTTTCAAAATCGAAATCGGAATTATTTGAGGGCAAAATGGCTTGCGATTTATTAATAATTTACTAAATATAATACTACCAATGGTATATACCTAGCATGTGTTATCTTTGTAAGCTCTAATAATAAAATGACATTTTATGTTAATTTATTTAAATATGTTCTAAAGTATTTTCTGAAATTTTAGAGTAAGTATATCGTGCGAGAATAAAACTAGACAATAATATGACACATTCGTTTGAAAATCAGTCAAATGTGTAAATATATGACAAACATACCCCATTAGAAAATTTATGTAAATGGTAAACATTGTGATGAGACTTCAGTTTATATGATAATAAGAATTCCGCTAAACCAAAGGGTATTATTTATATTAATATTTTGTGCTATTATATTTATACTTAATCGACAATATTTTATATTAACATAACTTTAACGTCCTCTTTATTAAATTACAAATTAGCCGATGTATAACAACAAACTGGGCGATTAGACACCAGTGAAGAAAATACATAAAGCTTAAATTACAAGATGCTAGTTTAAACGAATTTCGCTACAACCTTTGATTCAATCCACGCCGACGATTATTAATAAAACACTTTACGAAATTGGCTATATGTTTGACAAATGTACTACTAAATATAGCTTGCATATAAATATACTATATGTGGATGTTGGAATTGTGACGTTTATATACATATATTTCTACTTATTGTAGATCCTATATTTCAACGATTATAAATTCGCACACAATTATATATTTGGCCAACTGCAGTTGGGTTTAGTGCGCTAAATTCGAGAAAATTGTCTAGCTTAAAGCGCAGGGGCACATTAAACTAGTTTAGGGTACGTGCTGAAGACAAACCGCTTGAATTTGATGCACAATACGTCGGTTTCGCTCAAATTATTCAATTCCACTATTGACCTTACATATTTTCAAACAAACACGCAGTGCAAATTGCTTCATGCTGCAGTTATTCGAAATTTGTTCCCCAACAGAGCGTTGACTTTGATTTACAGCGTTTATGTTATAAAGGACCCACATGTGAAAGTTTTGTCTACCCTGAGTGTCTCTTCCATCATCAATTATATGGTGTCTTAAGCAACATGGTGTTTGTGATCGTATTTTCAGATAGTATACGTAGGTAGTGTATTGTCTATAATAGTATGGTGTAGACTACAACATAAACTTTATATGGTGTTACCTACACCATGCTGCTATTTACACGCAATATATAATGTGTTTTGTATGGTGTCCTTGACACTGTCCGTAAAAAAACAATAGATAAGTTAAGACACTGATGTGATTGAAACATTCCCACTGGTACATGTGGCCTCCAGTCAACACAAAATACGTAAACTATCGGAACATTTTCTTTTTACCCTTTTCCTCCGATTTTTATCGATGTTTGCCGAGGTTATGTCTTTTCAAAAATGCGCCCGGAAGTTACTGCAGGAGCATACCCTTGCAGTTCCCATGTAGTACATGTTCTGCAGGCAATGTCATAAGTTTTATTATCGTCTTCGTTTTGTAGACATTCTAAGTCATTTTCAATGTTGTAGAAGTTGGCATTGCAGGATTTTCAACAGGCGTTGTTGGAACTTCATTTTGCGGCAGTCGGCGATACAATAACTAACATAATTTTTGGGTCGCCTTTTTGATATTTACCGTGATTGCAAAAAAATTCTGCTAATATATTACTATTTCAACAGTGGCGTACCACTTTCAAAATAGTGAGGAGCGCTCCAAGTCACTAGTATCAATTAACACCCGTGGTTCACGTATTCACGTCGTTTGAAATACTGGTGTTAGGACATAAACATTCTGTTAGTGTCCTTATTATTGATTAATGTGCGACAAATACAAATGCCTCTAACGCAATATACAATGCGTTTATGTTACAAAATAGACAATGTGTCGGATCGTAAATCTTCCGAAGTGCAAGGATGGGCTTAGGCTTCCCGGCAACCAAGACTGGGGTCTGGGTGGAGAGAAGCTTGGACCCCCGGGTCACAAAAATTGCCGCTCCCCCGCTCTGCATGGTTGTTGCGCCCATGTATTTCAGATAATATACTCTATCCAAAAATTAATTTGGTCAACTTTAAAGTCTATAATCAAAGTAGAATTCAAAATACCCAATATTTGAATTAAAAATTTATAGACTACAATTGTGCTTTCTTTCAGCCTTAAACAATAAAACAGCTACTATTAATTAATTAAAACTGAATGGTGTATTATCTTCTAAACATTCTTACTAAGTCCCAAAAGTAGAAACGTTTTATTTATTCGTTTAAATGTGTACGAAAATGTGTTACCGGATTTATTTTGCAGTCAAAAATGTGTATTAATCCCGATATTCGAACGGCAATATCTTCGTTGATTCGGCATACTTTCCCCCATAAGTGTCCTCACATATTATTCTGATAAACCTTCGTTTTGATTCCCAAAGAGGCATTTGAATTGATCCGCAAAATATTGTACTGTAAATTGATCTGAGCTAGCGACGTATTCCCAACTACCGTGGTTGAGCTTTACAGCATTTAATTAGGATGAACACGATGACACATATTGTCCCTCACGGTTACTTGGGTCTAAAAATCAATAGCGCCTGGTGGAATTGAGGGCGGGATGGTTTCAAAATATTATTTTGAAACTTACATTTCAATCTCCACGCCTTTGGTATATTTTTCCGAAATCAGATCCTATTTCGTACTATTTAACGGTACAAAAGGTATAAATTTAATAACTTTCATTCCAACAACTATATCTCCAGAACGCATTCAGGGATATAGCTTTTGTTAGACTCCACGTACGGGATATATAAGATTTTTCATTTTTCATCTCTTACGCTGCTAAGTAGAAATTGAAAATGCCATATTTTACGTAATAATTTTCATTTTTTTAAATTCTGCAAGCATTTATTCGTGTCTTCAAGTGAAAATATGTTGGTCTTCGCTTTAATTGTCATCAATTAAGAGAAGTTGCATGTTTTAGACACTTTTCATTGTAAAAATTTTTGTGTTTTCAAATTGTTTCAACGGCAGTTGGAATCTCTTTACTCAAGGCGCTTAGTATTTTGTATCATGTATTCTCAACTACTGTTGTGCCTTTAGTGTGTCAAATTCAGGAAAATATGCGATTTTAAATCAAATTCACAGCTTTACAAAAAACATTTATTACCTAAAATACTATTTTGACGCAAATATATTGTCCCCTACATATTGCCTTAGACACAATATATACGCAAAGTTATTGCATTTTAGTTTCTTTAGTTACGTGTAAGCTGGACACAAAGTAAATATACCTAGAAATACACGCTCTCGCCTCAAAATAAACACAGATTTGACAATTTTCTCCATATTTTGAAAAATTTGTGATAATTTTCCATAAAATTTTCAGCGCGCCTTCGGGACACAGAGGGAATAAATATGTTTCGAGGATGGGGGTATGTGGCTTGAGTGGGTGCGACCTTTAGGGTTAACACTTCCCCGGAGGGCACCTATCCCACTGTCGAGTTTCCTCGACTTGCCCTAGATGTGTTTTATCCTAGCTGGCCCCTAAGATCCACACCGACACACTTTGTATTAGCTTTCCTACTCCCCCAGATTCCATATCGCTCCCGTATACCTGAATACTACAGGGTCCAGTAGTTATCCGTGTGGCCACATATAGATAAAAACCGAATGATTAGTACGCGGTTCGATAATCTTGAGTTCGTTTTAAGAATTTTTTGTCGAACTCATTTAATATATGCGTTTTTATCTTTATAGCTTGTATGCTTTATATTGAGCTTGTGTACACCTAACTACAATCCGAGCTGTCTGGGCCGTGATTTTACATATCCGGGCCGACCTGGACCTGGATTTTCAAGGGGCTGGGCTCAGCCGAAATGTTGCAGCTCGGAGACGAGCCAGGCGACCTCGATTTCCAACGGGCCAGGCCGGGCCAAAAATTTTCGGCTCGTTCTCACCTCTAATTGTTACGCAGGTTTTCGTAAATCCTGTTTTATGCGTATATGCGTGCAACTTTACATTATATTAAACTCCTATTTAGCCTTTTTTTACAATTTTTCCCAATTTTAACAGGGTTTGTTACATTTTATATATGTATCAATTTCACGCAATATAACACTTATTTCTAAGTTGAATCTAAAATTGATAGCTGTCTAAATTTAACATTGATCTTCATGGTACCTTGAGAAATATGTATATAGATTCGTTAAAATACACGCACTCGTATATATTGATAAAGTAAAAATAAATAAACCCAAACATGTTGGATTATAAATATATATAGCTCTCCATACGGATCCAGTTTCGTGATACCTATACGTAAAGCTATGTAGCGGTATTTTGACACTGTTTCATTTTGATCATCACCATAACCATTGTTTATTAATATAAATATAACGGTAACAATAATGGATTTAAATATTGATGTTCAGTTGATCAAATCGTGAACAGTTTCGAATCATCAATATTGGAGAACAGTTAAAAAGATTGACAGCGTTGAGTTACGTCAATGTCGCATGAAACCTATAATCCAATTGCGTTAGTTGCGGGGTGTTATGCCTGAGAAGTGGAATTGATTCTTTCAGTTCGGCTTTACTCAGTCACATTTTTATGCAAAATAAATGTAAACTGGTGATAATTAGCAATGGAAACATTTAGAGATTTGATACGTTTGTACGTTAAAAGTGCACATTAGCGTAAAATGGTTATAATTGCTTATATATTGGTTAACTATTGCTTTTATACTTATTGCTTATAAAGTGGTTAACTATTGCTTGACTAGTGGATGTATCGTGCAATGCCTGACAACCTACAGCGGCACCACAAATCGAACGCGGTTTGATTGATTACGAACGGCATACGCTAACAACTGAGATGTTGAGGAACTGTTATTCGGTTCCATCAGCAACCTCGAAAAGCGAGTGAATGACAACGCACGTGCTAACATGCGTAACAAACACAAAGCGTCCTAATTGGCAATTGGCAGCATTGGTCATAAAAAGGAATATAGAAAGAATCAGGTAAAGTAGCGCGGGAAGACAATTTAATAACTGCATTAATGATTTTACTCAAAGGTCCGAAGCAAATTCTTAAAATCGCAAAACGAGTGTTTTAGGCTCTAAAATTTATCTAAATTGGTGTTTAAGGCAAGCAATATTCCAAATATCAAAATATAATGATCGTTTAATAAGCAAATACGCCTTCGCGATTCAGGTGATTTGTGATCGGTACTATATGATACCGCAGTAAATCAAATCTCGCTGATCTCTCTCTTAAACCTAATGATGATATCGAAACATTGCACCCATAAAATAAACGATCGAAATTCTTAATCCTCTTATATCTGTATAGCAACAGTGAGTTTTGAAAGGTATTACAAAAATCCAGTCAAATCTTGCATATTTGTAACTTACACCTTATATATAGCTTGGTAATTGTCAGTATCAGTAGCTGGGTTTCAGACACGTTATGCTTTGTTCCATATACGTATTCATTGAATAATGCAAGTGCGGCGCGGTTAGACACAACTCATTCGGGATAGATATCATGCATCATATATATCTTATATAATTGAATATCTTACATTAGAGAGCGAAATAGGTTTAATCTGTCCCAAACTAAATATTATAAAACCATTCAGGTTTAATTTCGTAGAATCCTGATCTGATATAATAGAAAACTTCGACTTAAGTACTGTTCGTTAGGCCAACATTCAGCGTCAATGTACATTCTTCGAATTCCGCAGAATTACATCATAATTCTAATCAAGAGTGCATTAGGGAAGAGTATGATGCTTCCCTCCACTCACTTGTAAGTAAACCCGTGTTTGATGACGCGGGCGTTCTCGGCCTGACCCCCTCCCCCAGTGTCTTTCGGTGGTGGAGATGCACTCACCCCCCAGATTCTGGGGGTGGGTGTAGGCCCACCCCCAATTTCTGGAGGGGTCGGTTGATCCGCAGCTGCTTATAAACAGACCCCCGAGAAATTGGGGGGTCCGACCTACCCCCCCCCAAAAAAAAACTGGGGGCGGGGGTTAGGCCGAAAACGCCCGCGTCATCAAACACGGGTTTAAATGTTAGTGCAAGGAAGTGTCATACTCTTACCAAATGCACTCTCGTTCTAAGCAATAGCTCACATGTGTTCGCAGTATAATTCATGAAATTTGTGGGCAATTGCGATGTGAGTACTATAGAGAAAATACAACTAGTTCATTACTATGTATCGAAAGAATTCATTGTTAACACTTGACTGCCCGCAATAATTTACAATTCAACAATCATTGCTCAACACTGTTTTCGGCTGACTCTGTGAACCGAACCGAACATCGGGTTGTTTTTTCTCAATGATATCTTTTGAAGCTGGCCTACAGCATCATAATACGAACAATCAATAACTCACGTACAAACACACAATACTCCCTAAAATGCAATAACATTTCATGCAATTCTTGAATCAAAAGTTGAATCATATGGGCATTACAGGTTGGTCAGTCGGATGCCACATCGGTCAGCGGGAATTCGCTAATCAGATAAAATATAGCAGATCGAAACGAATCATTATCAGTTAGGTTAGATATCTAGCTAATCGCAATAGGTTAAAGCGGTTTTCACGTAATAACCTATAATGTCCCCAACGTTTGTAAACTTTGTACCATACACAGTGCCAGACACATTGTCGACAATACGGTGTGATGAATACTCCCATGTTTTTATAATTTTTCAAGAGTAGCTAGCTAGAGATATTGCCACTTTGCGGCGGTGTCAAGCACACCGTATCTTCTTTGTAGTTTTATGGACGATGCGCGGCGTAATTTCGATAACATACATATTTGTCAAGGTACAAATATCGATTTTAAAAAACTGCACAGCACAACTACCTAATAAAACGGTGTCCATTACTGTTAATTCGCACCAAATTGTTAGCTTAGGGTATGTATGACACCGTAAACATAAAGGTAGTAACAAAGGGTGTGTCGTACACCGTCTGAAATTGATTTACAATATGTGTGTGACCCTGACTGCCTGTACGGTAGGGTTTGGAACACTGGGCGACAAAAGTTCCAAAGAACGGGACATTATGACGTGAATTCTGCAGAATTGCTTACAAAATCTATAGTACCGCGAAACTACTTAACCTAATGAATGTAACAGCGCTACATAAAACGAACGTATCTGAAACAAAATGTTTAGGATTATGAAATGCTACTATCAATAATTGTTCAGTTTTACTTACCTATAAACTAGCAACAATAAACAAGCCGACATTCAGATGGATTTACGATAGCTCAGTGCACCAAGATTTTATATAGATTTCGCACTTGTTTACTAACCGTGTTTACTCGTGTTTGAAGACTTGACAAAAATTCAATGATAGATATGGCTTTGAAAATAACAACATCAATAAGTTAACGGCAGCAATTGTGCTGCTGTGCTGATACATTTCTGTTGAACATTAAATATGGTTTGAACAAACCATACATGCTCATAGGGGAGCTATGGGAGTTACCTCTGAAGCGCTGACCCCTCTACGGGCCGATACCACGGATATTGGACCTCGAGCATCTGCGGATCAAACTCACCTGCTTTCTGCATATCGTTTTCGACTGGTAAGCAGACTCTAGCATCAGACTTTGAAAACTATGACGACATAGTAATATCATACGTTGCTCCTAATTCACACTCTAAAAAAAGATGAAAACAATGTATGAACATAGCTTGAACGATGCTAGGACTCTGCCACAAGTTAACAGCAGTACGATTTGCGATACAATCCGAGATATTTATGCACTGCTGTGCGGATTACGTGTTCAAATTCATCACAACAGTGCGTATAAATATCTGAATCCACGGTAAGACAAGCATACGTATTCGAAGCCAGTGGTGTATGGTACATGCCGAACCTGTGTAAACACTAAAGTTCGGTATTATACGGTGGAAACCTATTTAGACTTAATCTAGCGATAAGCTAACTTTGATTAACCCATTAATGTGGGAACTTGGAACACTAATTAGACTTAATCTAGTGATAAGCTAACTTGGATTAACCGATTAATGTGGGAACTTGGAACACTAATTAGACTTAATCTAGCGATAAGCTAACTTGGATTAACCCACTAATGTGGGAACTTGGAACACTAATTAGACTTAATCTAGCAATAAGCTAACTTTGATTAACCCATTAATGCAGGAATTTGGACCATTAATTAGCCTTATTTTAGTGACAAGCTAACCTTTTATTCAGGAATTAATGTGTAGTTTGTATAAAGTTTACCATTCTTCTACCAAATTGGTGAATTGGATAGTTTCCCTGCACTACTCTAGTGCACTAACTCACTAAGCTATTCAGGAATAGTTGTTGCTAGGCGCATTGCGACTATAAACACAGGCCTCAAGACATACTTGGTTATCGCTTTATAATGTACATAATGCTAGAATCAGGATTATTTTTTAAAAATATATTATATACAGCAATAGTAAAAAAATTAAACAATACCACATTAAATTATATAATTCCACATACTTATATTTACATATAGGGATTATTAATTTTACGGTCTAACTCATAAAATGTGATCCGAAATATACATAACGTATCGTACAACGATTTAGCGTTAAATAGATTTTCGTTGGAGAAATGCGTTCAGGTTGTCATAAAAATTTCGTCGAAATATCCTGGTATATTTCGAGTTTCTCGATATCATATGAGTATACACTATAAAATATTCAGAAAAATGCCGTTTTCGACAATAATCAGTCTCAGAGAATTACAAAAATATTATAGCGCTAACAAAACAATAATTTTAACATTAATATATAAATAAAACTAGATACATTATATGTATATCCGAAAATATAACTAGATTTTTAATGAAAATTGTAATAGTAAAAAAGGGTTAAATCAAACATGATCGTAGACTAAACCCGAACATAAACTTCCTGAATATAAAATTTTTGATAAGGATTCATGATCAATCAAAGGATGATCAGTGCGCTAACTAATAGCCGGAAAGTCCAAAAAATATCAGAAATGTCTGTAAAATGTTCCGAAGCATTGCACAAAATACAAGTGAATTCATGGAGTAAACTTTTATGTATATAATATGTATACTAAGGCGGTCCAAATATTGAATATTAATCTGTTGGGAGCTAATTTATCTAGCTGTTCATACAAATTGGGAATGTGACGCTGTGATATGTTCTGTGGCGGCGGTATGATATGGGGTTGTATGATTCTGTCTCTTTACGATACGGTATAATCAACGTATTTATAGAATTTACTTACACATTTTGAAGTGTCAAAATCTGTTTTCGCTAACGACAATGTTTTCAGAAAATCCAAGTTTGCCATGTGTCTAGTTTAGAACATCAAACCTGTGTGACTTTAAATAAAATTTTCTCCAACAAAACAGGATAGTAATCGCATCTCAGGTAACCAGTGTTAATCTGTGCTGGGGTGAGAGAGAATATCAGTGTCGCAATTTGCCAAGATTATTTTCGGCCGGGTTCGCTAAATATATTTGCATTCGATGCGGTATCAGCAACAGGTTGGAATTAAACTGTCCGTCGTACAGTGTCAAATTATTAAACAAGACACGTTTGCTCTAAGTAATTTGTAGATACATTAGACTGTAGACTAGAAATAATCAGGAACGATGGCCGAGTAGGCTATCTGGTGGACGTGTTTCTCTGAGTATTTTTCAAAAACAACTTGCTACCTACAAATCAATAGATGTCATAGCAGAGCACGGATCGAATCACCAGCAGCAGTAGAGATGACCTGGGTTCTTCCCCCGCCCACTACTCAGCATTGGAGACAGAGCAATACATGTGAATATATGTATAGCCATTTCGCGAAAAATCTACAACAGAACAGAGTGCAAACCAATGTGATCCAGCAACCGATGTACACCCACAAGAAAACTAAATCTTAGATTTTACTGTAATCCACAGGATCTCCTATTGTAAAAATCATTGCAAATTGACACTATCTATATGTTATCGCCATTTCGCGAAAAATCTACAACAGAACAGCGTGCAAACCAATGTGATCCAGCAACAGCTGTACACACACAAGAAAATTAAATCTTAGATTTTACTGTAATCCACAGGATCTCCTATTGTAAAAATCATTACAAATTGACACTATCTATATGGTATAGCCATTTCGCGAAAAATCTACAACAGAACAGAGTGCAAACCAATGTGATCCAGCAACAGCTGTACAACCACAAGAAAATTAAATCTTAGATTTTACTGTAAACCACAGGATTTTCTATTGTAAAAATCGTTACAAATTGACAGTATCGCTCGACCAAAAGTATCCATAACGAAATATATAGATTATTAGAATCGCCCATTAGCAGGATTAAAACTGGATATCTGTTGCGAAGACATACAGTATAGGCTAATTATTTATTTTTTCTCTCAGTCATTTTTAATGACTACTCGCACACAAATTCATCACCGCTCGTGGTAATTTATTCAGTGTAAAAAAGTTTCAGATACAACAAAAAAAAACAATTTCAATTAATACAAAGGCTGACATGTTTCAAAAATAATAAGCTTTTTTTTCAGCTATTTGCATCATAACTTGACATTACTGAATTTCAGTATAAATATTGTATTAACTCATAAACACAATTAGCATTGGACGTTGGCTAAAACTTACAATAATTTTTATTCCTACTTCTGTGGGATAATCTGAAGCTGTTTTCGCTCAGAAAAGGATTCATTTTAAAAAACGCTGTCATCTTTCAAGAATAATAAGTCTATTTCTTTCATTGCGATATCAATATCAACTTGACATTATTAAATATGTTATATTTACACAAATTACAGTGATTGAACAAGTATTAGGCACTGTATGAGGTTATACGGAGCGCTATCAGCTGATTTAACAATTTCATAATGTTTAAAATTAGATCGCTTTTGCGTTAGCGGTACCTCAAAATTCTATGGCGGCTACCTCTTCTTTGCCTCTTCTTCTTCTACCTCTTCTTTGCTGAGATTATAATTCTATGGCGGCTTGATATATTTAATTGATTAATTGAAAAATATATTTTGCAAGACTCCAACTTATACCATGCGCTAAGTAAGGGCCTCCCTGTGGACAATTTGTGGCAGGCCTCTGAGACCCACCTCGGCACAATTCAGTGTCTGGCACAAATGCCTGAATATTGGTAAAAATAGCATTTTGTACAACTCGCGCTATGAAACATTATCCGTATCAATCAATCAGAACCGTCAGTCAAACTATTTCTACCATCATTATCAATGCGGAAAATCATATGAAATTGTAGCTAAAATCCCAGGCGCGCCCAAAAATTTGATCGGTGTTGGGAACATTATTCGTATCTAAATCATGATCACCGCGGAAAACCATATAAAATTGTAAATAAAATCCCAGTACGATCGCATAAAACCAAATCGTGTTGGAACATTATCCGTAATGAAATCTTTAGCACTGCGAAAAACCATATAAAATTGTAACAAAATCTCGAGACGAGCTCAAAACTAAATTGGTTGGAAACATTTTCCATATGAAATCATAATCACTGCGGTAAACCATATAAAATTGTAACTAAAATCCCAAACGAGCCCAAAAATTAAGTCGGTGTTAGGAACATTATCCGTAGTGATATCATCACCAATGCGGAAAATCATATGAAATTGTAACTAAAATCCCAGGGGTGCCCAAAAATTTGATCGGTGTTGGTAACATTATTCGTTCTATAATCATTACCACTGCGGAAAACCATATAAAATTGTAAATAAAATCCCAGACGATCCCATAAAATTAAATCGGTGTTGGAACATTATCCGTAAGAAATCTTTAGCACTGTGGAAAACCATATAAAATTGTAACTAAAATCCCAGGCGTGCCCAAAAATTTGATCGGTGTTGGGAACATTATTGGTATGAAATCATGATCATTGCGGAAAACCATATAAAATTGTAACTAAAATTCCATACGTGACAAAAATTAAATCGGTGTTGGGAACATTATCCGTATGAAATCATTATTACTGCGGAGAACCATATAAAATTGTAGCTCAAATCCCAGAGACGAGCCAAAATATTAAATTCGGTGTTGGAAATCACTACCACTGCGGAATAATGTTCATAGTATAACAAGTTTAATTTATTACGAACAAGTTGGCGTCTATATTTGTTAAAATTAGTTAATTTCGATTGGATTAATAATATTAACAGCAAACAGCAAACTGCTTCAAATCATATATATACTAATTCGCTAGCGTCATGAAAATTATATGCTATATTTAAAATTTCATAAAAACTTGAGTTAGAAGCTACAACAATCTGATGTATTGTATACCTTAATTTAAAATTTAAAGTACGTCATGTGATAATTTCCCAACATGTACATACTGTGAATATTTCTAAGAATCAAAATAACTTTCATAATGCAAATTCGTTTACATGGTGTATTTTCAAATGGCTATGTGATCTAAACTATAATTCCCTGATGGCCTTAATGTTAATTGCGGAATTAGTTCCTAGAACCGTTTTTGTGTAATATGTTTGGAAATAAAAATGAAAACATGATTTTTGTGCATCTCGTAAATATAACATTAAATTATACAAAAAACAGACCTTAAATTATAACACTAAGCGGTAAATTGTAACGCGATGAAAACGAATTGCACCTAAACAATTTGAAAAAAGAAAGTTAAATTTTTCTATCGATTGCCAATCGATAATCCTACTCGCAACATAAATGAAAACTAATGGAGCAATACGTAACTAAACGTAATACAAACATATATTTTATTGTTTAATCGATAAATATAAAATTGGACGATCAAGCTTGTAATCTTTAAACACCGTTGGTACACGCATAAAATAATCTACCACTCAGGGTGTAACCGGAATTCCTGTTCCGACAAAAATCGTGTTCCGGTTGCGGTTCCGGCAAAGGGCAAAACCCATACCGGAACAGGAATTCCGGTTTAAAAATTTTGTTTGAAATTTTCTACGTTTTTGCTTCATCCTGTAATCCAAACATATGTAATATATATTATACAATGATCAAGCTCCAATAGTACCAAGCAAAAGAAAAGATTAACTAAGCAATTTGCCGTGTGAAACTTAAGTAGGGCACATAATTTCAGTAGGAATTTTTCATAATAACTTGCAAGAGTTGTTAACAAATCAAAGCCAAGTCGATGGTTGTAGCAGCTATTTTATGCACCCAGAAGTCTGTGGGGTACGTTTGAATTAAACCGGTCCAACTCGATAACAGAGTGTGGCTTGCGCAGAAGTACTTAGGGTATGCTTGGCTAACATAAATTGCGTCGAGCACCCGCCAGTGCGCTTGTAAACTTGATAAATCTGTCTATCTAAATTGCAGTAAACTAACGTTATCTGCAACGCAGCTAGAGACTAATTTCTTGGCAATAAACTGTATTTATTGAAACTGCATCACAGTGTGTCTCATTTATAGCATTCTGGTTATAAAGTTATCATCATTATCATTCAACTGACGAGCACTGTTTGTCCAACGCTAGCCTAAACAGTGTCTCTGACCACTGATCAGAAATTACCTTCTATCTATTATTTTCTCTTAGAATCATATAAACCAATAATTTCTAATTTCAAGTTTTCTACAAAAGAACATGTAACAAACGTATGTGTAGTAAAGGGATCCGACTAGAGACAGAGCGAAAGTGTGTATTCTACGCTCAAAGCTTTGTAAGCACATTCGATTTGACGCAGTGGTGTAGAGTGGAAGGTATTTCTTTGCTCTGGGTGTCCAAAACCCGATCGATAAATAAACATTATTAGCTTCCTCAGTCTCTTTAAAGTTTCATAAAGGCAATAATACCATCGCAATACATTAAGTTTAATGTAATAGTTATTCTTAATCCATTTTAAATCCACTATACCTTCATTTCTTCCTTCATCTGTTTTACTATATATAAATTTCGAAGACCAGGTTCCGGTTCCGGTTATTCCCTGCTAGCACTATATGGGTAGATATGTAATCCAATCGAATTAAAATTAATTAAGTGTAATTCTTTACGTCTACAGGAAATTAAGCAATTGCAACCTGGATAATCTCTCGTAATTCTGTTAACACTTTGTGTATATCAAACACGACCTTACTTTCGACGAAAACAGTGTATCAACTCCATTCTCTAATCCAGACTAAACTAGGAAACCAAAGAAGCTAACTGTATGTTACCTAAAATAAGGAAAGAATGAAGATTAAGCAAATTAGCATAATCTAACAACAAAATTACGGATTTAGGATAAGTAAATGGGTTGGGGTGCTGTAATAACAAAAATAGTGAAAACCCAGGTTTAGGGCCAATTTTGGGGGAATTGGGGAGGTTTGGGACCGGGAATCTCCCTTGTAGCCTACCGCACCCTCGATATCGCCGGTTGTAGGTAGAGCATCTGCCACTGATGCCGTTTTTTAAACTCCAAACTAGATGGGAGAGTGCTCTCAAGAGGGTAAAGGGGGACGTTTTTAAATGGTGAACGGACCAAGGTCCTTAACTTTGCCTCATGAGCTCACGCCCGCATCTGTTTTTATCCCAGTTTTATGCCTTTACTTTTTCCTTTCTGTACCGTTTACCCCTTTGGCCAAACTTGCGTCTACCACTGACGCTTCATACCAATTTTTATTTTTTTATTAACCGGTCCCTATATCCGTCCATATTTCATTCCTTTCATAACCTTCCCAATTTTATTTTTTTAAATAATCCGGCTTATTTACTCTCCTTTCCATTCTTCTTTCTTTGTCGGAGGAGTTTCTTCGGTAGTAAAAGTTAGCCCTCCAAATTGCTTGAAAATAACATTTTATTAGACACACATAATATATAAATAGTTACATAAAATAATATAAAATTTTTTAAATTTTTTTTGGAGTCTTCATTGATAAAACGACCGGTTTCTTTCGGTTTGGCGTCTTCTTTGGCACTATTATTATTAGTTGGCGCCGTTAGAATCTCTGATTCATCTTGATCCACATTTTGGCATACTTGAAGTTCTGTCAAGATCACATGCTTCTTTATAAATCGTATTTGTCTGTCTTTTATTGCTGTAATTTCCACATTATTTTGCGGACTACTTCTGCCAGGTCTCCCTTTATTGCTATTAGTTTATCGTCGCTTGCTTCTTAGTAAAACGTTTCTGTATACGCTTCTTTTTAGCTCTGGTGTATTCCGGTCAAACACTAGCATTATCTCTTACAGCTCTTGTGAGTTGATACAGATGTCCCCCGGATGGCTGACCAAACTGCAGGGTTATTTAAGAACCTGAAACTAATTCATTAGAATTACCCTAATACTAGCCGTTATGTTAATATTGCTGTCCCCGGATGGCTGACGAACTACGCTATTATAAGAAATGCGTAGTAGTGGCGAGCTACTATCCAGTTATTTTCTCAATCTGGCTCCGACCCCCGGACGGCTGGTCTAATAGAGTTTCCGGCCCCTGGATGGCTGACCGGAATTAGCAGTTGGGAACTATCGGTGGCTCGATGGGGTAGCTGAATCCTCGCCTCTTACTCACCCGGTCTGCTCAAGAATAACACCGCTTGTTAAGCCGCCCCGGATGGCTGCTACACTTATACAATTGGAACCCCTGAACCCCCTAATCCACTCGCCCTGGTATTCTCACTCGACGTTTTATGGCCGATTTCGTGAACTATTACTAATTGTTACGAACCTCATACGCTATCAACAGTACTGTTACTTATTTTAACCTTAAAGTTTTTAATTGGGAATATAGTATTATTAGGTTATGGCTAGTACTTTTAAATATACATAGGTATAAAATTCTGAGGTGTGAAATTAGGTTAATTCTTTAACCAGAAATATAACTTGAAACACTTCGGGCACCATTATTGCAATCGATATAATTTTCTAAGCCACGCGCAATTCTTTACGCCTCAAGTATAAAAACTGAAAACCTGAACATAAACCCTTAAACGTGCTTCCGTCAACTTCAATCCAATAATTCGGCGTATAAAATTTCAAACCGTAACGTAAAACCAAAGCTACTACGACTAGATTA
This sequence comes from Trileptium ribeirensis, assembly GCA_030248225.1. NCBI lineage: Eukaryota > Metazoa > Nematoda > Enoplea > Enoplida > Thoracostomopsidae > Trileptium > Trileptium ribeirensis. The sequence continues at coordinate 4,350 of JASANE010013382.1, read as the reverse complement.
GCTAAGTAAGCTAAGTAAATTGAAAAAGAAACAACAATTTACTGTTTTTGTGTGTAATAAACCGGAAATGAAATCAACGACCGAGCGTAATTCTTTTATGCTTTAAAGGTTGTTATTGACTAAGCGACATTAGTTTCCTGTCAGCAACCACACCTAGTTCGATTACAACTCCACTACAACTTCAAAACTAAAGGAAGAACGCAGTTAACTACATGTTAGCTAACTGAAGCAACTAAAGCAGATTATGCAAATTAATCAAAACAAAACAATAAAACAAAAATTTAAAGGAAAGGCTCTGGGGTAAAGGTGGTGTCATAATTAAATGGTGAAAATCCCGGGTTCTAGGAAATCTTTGGGCATTTGGGACTGGTTTGGACCAGGATTTCCCCATGTAGCCTAGTAGACCCCCAACAGTTTATTTTATTTTAATTCGATGGTGTTACATAGTTACCCATATAGTGATAGCATAGTTTTATGGTTATGTTTGTCTTTAAGAAACTTCGGCACGGTGTTTAAGGTTTACTGGATGATTTTTAGGCTTTTATGGAGCGTCTTTGGTTTCAAAAGTATTTAGCGTAAAGAATTACGCATGTACCAACGATTTAAAGATTACAACCTTGATCCTCCAAACTTATATTTCTCGGTTGAAGAATAAAATACCTACGACTCAGAGACTTCGCAGATAAGTAGCTTAAAAGTGATTAGCAATAATATCTTCCCAACTAAAACCTATGGCTAAATATTTAGCAGTACTGATGATAACGTATCAGCTACTATTAGTTCAAAATATCGGTCTTGTATCGAGTGAGTTGTCCCATGGATTTGGTGTAATTCGCTGAGAATAACCCGTGGCGAGTAAGGGGCGAAGATTCGGTTACCCCATCGAACTACCCTGATTCCCAATTACCAACTTCAGCCAGCCCTCCGGAGGCCGGAGCAAGTTGACAGCACAGCTGGATAGTAGCTTGCCACTACTAGCCAGTTCTTGTAATAGCGTAGTTCCTGCCATCCGGGAGCGGGTGCAGTAGGGTCAAAGTCAGGACGGGCATGTGGAAACAGAACGATACACTCAAAGAATGGAGTGCCACGATAAAGCAATCGAAACTGAATTTCCACAAAGACCACATGTAATTCATACAAGAACCACATGACAAGTACCCGAATAAAGAAGTATCCCGTTGGGACGGATTGCAACTGAAAGGATATTAGTTATGGAGTGAATTGTGTTACTTCAAAACACAGATAAATACTTCGAGATCGAAATCATACCGAATGTATACAAAAAGAAAATCACAAATGAACTACAAAACGAATGGACAGAATTACTGCAAAACGAAACGGTGACAAACGTGGAAGGAACAATACGAATATTAACAGCAGCACGGGATAACCAAGTGAAACCCCGAAGGAAATGTCGAGCGTTAGTACGGATGGAAGACTACCAACAGGTGGTACGACAGTACGTCAAGATTAACCATGCTGGTTAACGAACGGAATAAAGAATAAGTTGGGACAATCAGAAAATTTGCCAGAAGTAATGGCAATACCGCTCGACTAGTCGACATAATGGATAGCCTAATACAATACGCCGTGTCACGATTAGCATGTAACTAAAGAACAGAAATTTTAAAAATAGTGGGAAAGCTAACCAAAAAATAATCCAAGATAATGAAACGTGTGTTAATAATGGGATAGTGTTCAACTACGTAAAAACAAGAATCCAGTATAGAAAAACCGTTACGGACGACGAATATAAATGGCGAAGATAAATCCGACGGTTCATCTGAAGTATTGAAAAGGAAATCTTACGAGGAATCGAGGCGAAGCGAAATTCCTTGGATACACAAAATCCATGGAATGAATTCCCAACCGTCGAACAACTCTAACAACGTGACGAGGTGGAGGAGGTGACGAGACATCCGGACCTCTGCTTTCTCGCTTTGTCTTAGTTGATCAGGAGGTGGGCAAATGAAGGAAGAATGGACCCGTGTCAGCGATCCGTGAGCATTGGAACCTTCGGAATTCACGCCCTCCGACAATGGTCATTAAGCCGGGAAAAGAAACAGATTTAACAACGGATAACGATAATAAATAATACTAATTAATTGACGATTAATTAAGGTTCACTGGATGATTTTTAGGCTTTTATGGAGTGTTATTGGTTTCAAAATATTATTTTAAATTATTATATTAAATTATTAAAAATATTATATTATTTTTAATTATTATATTAAATTATTTAAATATAAATAATTAAAAATAATAATTTATATTAATATTAATAATTAATATTAATAATTTAAATATTATTTAAATTATTATATTAAATTATTTTTAAATTATTATATTATTTTAAATTATTATTAAATTTCAAAATATTATAAAAAATTATTTTACTATACAAGCTCTTCAACGGTTTACTGAAATTTCCTGTATTTAATTTGGTTCAACCTGCCTTGGATGTTGGCACTCGGGGACACCCTTGTAAACTAAGGGCATCTGGTATTCCGCGACTAAACGCAGCACAAAAGTTTTTCGTCCGCCGAGTTGTAAATTTGTGAAACAACTTGCCTAGCCTCGTGGTTACCGCCCCTCCCTTGCTGCATTCAAACGCCGGCTCCATGCTTTGGAAAAATTTCGAGATGTATAAAAATGCGTTTCTGCCTCGTCGTTTTCCGTCAATTGCAGGTGTCTACTCAACTGCCGGTGTTGGCCACCGGCATTCTACTGTCATCAGCACTACCCCATGATCGAACAATGCCTTTTCAATTCATTGCGATTTGGCTGATGACGGATCAAGGTATCAAAAGTATTTAGCGTAAAGAATTACCCTTGTACCAACGGTTTTTAAAGATTACAACCTTGATCCTCCAAACTTATATTCCTCGGTTGAAGAATAAAATACCTACGACTCAGAGACTTCGCAGATAAGTATCTTAAAAGTGATTAGCAATAAATTAGCAATAATATCTTGCCAACTAAAACCTATGGCTAAATATTTAACAGTACGATGATAACGTATCAGCTACTATTAGTTAAAAATAGTTCAAAATATCGGTCTTGTGTCGAGTGAGTTGACCCGTGGATTTGGGGGAATTCGCTGAGAATAACCCGTGGCGAGTAAGGGACAAAGATTAGGTTACCCCATCGAACTACCCTGATTCCCAATTACCAACTTCAGCCAGCCCTCCGGAGGCCGGAGCAAGTTGACAGCACAGCTGGATAGTAGCTTGCCACTACTAGCCAGTTTTTATAATAACGTAGTTCCTGCCATTCGGGGGCGGGTACATTAATATAACGGTTAGTATTCGTGTAAATCTAAGGAACTATTCTCAGGTAATCAGATAATCGTGCAGTTGTCAGCCATCCGGGGGCGATTACATCAACTCACAAGAACTGTAAGAAAGTATCAGCTAACCTAAATCGTAATCGTTAGCACCGAAGTTAATGCGAGCGTTCAGCCATCAGGGGCTGCCGATTAAAAATAAGGACGATATTACCGTAATTCTAAGGACCTAGGTTCTGGTATTTAGTTAATTGTACAGTTGTCAGCCTTCCCGGGGCTATTGTATCTACCTTCAAGATGATTAATAGAATTAGCAATACCTAAACCTTACTACTAACAGAAATAGAAATAAAGAAAAGCCGACGGAGCAGAGTATTGAGTGGCTTGGACGGAAATAAAACTAGAACTAAAATTACGAAGCACGAAGTGTGAGCTAATTTCTGGTGCAAAAAGAACGTGCCTTAATCGTGTTTTATATCCTTGGAATAAACGTTTTGTTTGCCGGCTTTCGTGGTTAATTGGCTTAATCCGGAGTGAGTAGAGCTAGTCACGCGCATCGTTCAGTCTCTTGGCAGCACCGCAATAGAACAAATCTACGTCAAAGAACGCGAACCACATACCTCCCCCGGCATACTACAGGCCACACCTCCCTTCCGTGACGAATCCCGTCCGATTTTAACATCCGATAGCCGTCATAAAAATTCCCCAGTCCACCCCTACCTCCAATCAAACCCTAAAAATATAACATGCTGACCACGATGACGTGTAAAAGTGGAGAACAATAGTAATAAAATAAAAGTGGTCAGATTTTCGAAAATCAAAATTCAACCACCCTGTCCTAAATAAGGCATAAGTCAAAATAAAAACTAGTTATATCGTAATAGAAACAAGCCACATAATCAGGACGTTTTACGTAAGCCTGCTCAAATTCTAAAATTAATATAATGCCACTCCAAAGAACACTACTTTGCCCAATGGCGCAAAAAGAACCGACGACAAAACCAAAGAATGTCGCAAGCGGGTAGTTTCTATCAAGTAAAAGGTGCAGGAAACAGCACATAATT
>JASANE010013380.1:0-29810 GCA_030248225.1 Trileptium ribeirensis | reverse complement strand
GCAAGGACGATATAAAGTCAGAATTTTGGCAATTTTCAAGCTTGGAATATAAGGAATTGTGAGTTTTCGCAACATTATTGAGATATTTATTTCTTCAGTATCGATTGGACTCTCGACAACAGGGTCCCTAAAGCCCTAATCCCAGTGGAACCCTCTCTTTCTTAACCCCTCTGAAACTACTTCTAACACACTCTTCCCCAAAATCTGTCAAAGTTTTAGCTTAAATACTGCTTAGAAGTGCAGCTCCCCATATTAAAAGCTCTTATCAGTAACTATAGTAAAACTAATATTTTGAGCTTTTACCACCTCAATTGATGAAAATGACTATTTGCCACGGAATCGAAGCTGCTCGATCGCACCGCCTCGACGTAAACGACCAAATGGTACACAATTTTTGTCCGGGTTCCTCCCCAGGAACCCTGTTTAACCCTAAGAAAATGCACAGAAAGTACCCCAGGAAACGCCAAGAGATTTTAAGGAAAGAGCCGTCCAAATGGGGACATAGTCCTCTTTAAAACCACAACGTTAGTCCCTGTAGAAAAGGCCCTTAACCCATCGCAAGAAAGGAACCTCAATCTTGGTTCCCGGTAGCCCTTATCGTTCCGAGAAAAAAAAACCACGAAAACACCCATCAGACGACAATGAAATAGTCGAAAGTCGCAAAACTTGTACTTTAGCTTACGGATATTTTAAAAGTATAGCAAAAGTACTTATCACCAACAGTGGTAAACTTAAGAAGCTAAGTCTCAACCACCTTCTCAGAAATATAGGACAAGTCATTGTGATACTTGTCGTAATATTTTGACTGTCATAATTGTTTTGTATCATGATTGTATGAATATGACAGTAGGAAGACACGGCAGTGTAAAACCTTGCTCATTCTACTTTTTGAAGGATCGACTTGCTTCGATCCTGTTTAAAACACACCCAAAATACCCCCAGAATAATATTCCAACCCCAAGTATTAGGTCAAATAATTTCCCTTTAAAAATTAAGAGAAGGTCATAAAGACCGTTAGGATTTCGCCGGAAATTTTATAGGATACCCAAGGAACTTTCACAAAATTAGTAAAACGTACCCAGGAAATCCCAAAAGAAGCCACATATTAATGGACCAAATGAAACAGAATAAACCAACGCCCGTAAACATAATATTAATTGTAAACGACAATTTTAAAATAGCCAGCGGTCACAAATGAAACCCCATCGTTGGTCGAAAAGCTGGATATATAAACCCCGAAGGAAATTTAAAGCTCGATTGTACCATATATTTATTGATGGAGTATTTTTATCTATTTCTGCTTGTACATAGGTCGCCTTTAGCGACCGTGGGGGCAAGTATAAATGGCAGGGTAAATTTTTGTAGGGCTCATGACTCCAGTGAGCCCGATTTTTTACCAAGGAAAAGGGGACAGCAAAACCCCTACGCCCGACAAACTAGACAAACCAAAGACCGAAACCCAGTCGTAACCAAGTAAAACAGCCGTACGGAAAGTAACCGAGAGAATACAAGTAGCAACCTAAAACATCCAAAACGGAACCTAAAATCCCCGACAAATCACCCTTAGAACATGTACCTAATCTTCCCACCCCAAGTAAAAAGTCAAATAATTTTCCCTTTAAAAATTAAGAGATGTAACAGATCCTTACGGATCGTTACGAGGTGGATAATCCTGACCACAGCCTAATGGTAAACTTTTATCGAAAACTCATAATTCTGACCACACGATAATGGTCAACATTTACGAAAATCCTGACCACACCCCAATGGTCAACATTTTTTCGAACAAAAATAAATCTGACCACACCCCAATGGTCAACATTTTTTCGAACACAAATAAATCTGACCACAGTGTAACGGACAACATTTTTCCGAGTACCAAAAATCCCGTCCACAGTGTAATGGACAACATTTTTCCGAGTACCAAAAAAATCCCGACCACAGTGTAATGGACAACATTTTTCCGAGTACCAAAAATCCCGACCACAGTGTAATGGACAACATTTTTCCGACTATTAAAAAATTCTGTCCATAGTGTAATGGTCAACATTTAGTTGAGTTCCCCAATAATCATGACCACGTGTATAGTGGCCAACATTTTCGAATTCAGCCACCAGAGCTCCCCAGCCTGGAACACCCGACGGGAATAGCTCAAAAGGGTACGGAACCCACCCTTGCCCCACAGTACGTACATTTATGTAAGCAGAATCAATTGATCGCAAGCAAATATATGTAAACTGAGTTTCGCTATATACACCCATCGACCATAAAGCCCTGTTGTCACGTCATATGTAGCTTGCCTAACTGGCACAAACCTGGAACTATCATGTATATGTAAACTAGCAATCGAAGTAACTCGCAAGAGCAATAAGGTTATGTAAGTACATAATTACAGCAAATCAGAAAGTATCAGGTATATACATAGGTAATCGGAACAGAACCGGAATCAAGGTATATACGTACGTAATTGGGACAAACTCAATCGCACAATATATCGATATATAGGTGAACCTAATAGTCAGATTCAAAGAGTCCCGCTATGCAACCGCCTCGTATTTTCAGTATTTCGGCCTGCACCGCCGACATCGTTTTGATCAAAAGGGGTATCGTTATTGCTAGTTCGGAAAGGGATAATCGTCAAGGAATCGCGACCGTATACACAGATAACCATACACATACTTATCGTAGTGCCCCGTTGGCACGCCTTGGTATATATTGGCATTTGCATGATTTTTGCTGTACCATTGGCCATAAAGGCATTATTGATATATGCATCTGAATTACGTATCATTATCACTGTTCTTGTTGTACGTTTAATGGCCATAAAGGCACGTTTTGGTATATATATTATCGTAATCGCATCGTATGAATGTGTACCGCGGAACCGATGTCGTTGATTATCTGTATTTTCAGGCACATAATCCATCAAATCGATTGGGATATAAAGTGCTAACCAGTTATATGTATATAGAATTGTCGTAGTTATTCGTACCGTTCGTTGTATAGTATGCGGCCATAAAAGCGCCGCCCTATTGTTGTCATTATATACCGTTCAATGATCATTTTGTGCTATGATTGTACTATTGTATTTGACTGGTCAGGCCATAAAAGCGCCTGTGTTTGGCCAGAAATTTATGTACTCTGTTTGTCGTACCCTGTTGTAATTTTTGTAACTTTCAGGTTGGAAGTACGGCTCATAGAGCGTAACGTAGTTGACATGTTTTTAGAAGAAATTTTAGGGATTTTTACGCATGCAAATTGATACTTTATAGGTGCAGAACATGAGTATGGCGAGCCCTTGCCATACGCGATTTCGTAGGAATTTTAGGACGGTACGACTCCCCCGCTGAACCCGGTATACGCATCTACGTAGGAATTGCCCTACCCCGAATGGTAGGATCACGAAATTTGTTACAAATCGTTATTTGAAATGAATTGAGGACCACAGAAAAGTGTGGCTGTTCGCTCGAAAGCGAACGGCAGTTAAAAAAATTGTCTGAAAATTATAAGTTCAACGACAAATTATAAAGTTTACCAGTGCTCGCTACACTGGTAATTTGTATAACATTATGCAATATCGACTATCAGCGTTCAATTTCGCTGGTCGTGATAAGAAACGAAAATGTAAAATTTATGAAATTTAGAGACCGAATATGTCGGCTCCGGTCCATAACTCCGGAACCGTTGAGAATTCCGAAATTTGGCACTTAACATTTCTTACAGATAAGTTCATGGTCTTTCGAATGAGACCGGTTTCGTGGAAATCCGACCCGGATCCACGAACTTAGGGACAGATCAATATGTACGTAAACGGCTTGAACACATTTAATTAAATAATTCAATGAATATTGGTCACAGAACTACATACCTAGTACCGTTGTGATCCCCAGACCCGAGGCTTTAATTTAAGTCCGGACGGGTCTCGCTACGCCCACTTTTAGATACCCCGTACGAAGATTTCAAACTAACGCCCCGACAGGCGTGTCACCCCTCATTAGATTCCCCGTATCGAGACCAATCCAAAAACATATAAAACTCCCCAGAAAAGTGCACCCCGAACCCAGGAGAACCGTTTAAACACCCCGATTTTTGAAAATTTTGGCATGGACCCTCCCCCAAGAGCTCATTTCCCCCCTGTAGACCGAATACGGTCCTGTTACATGTTGAAATGACCGGACGGACCTACTGAGCCCGGATCCGGGTTTGTTGTGGCACTTTGGCCATCACCCGAGGACCCCCATCCGCTTTTCTCCCCTTCGCTCTTGCCTTTCTTTTGTTTTGTTTACACAAGCCGCATATCTAACCCCGATCCCAAATATATACAAGCCCATCTCTTGCAAGTTACCTCTACGTACACGAGTTAGTATTAGTTTAATGCAAACTTTACACTATTGATATAAAATTTATATTGAACTCGTACTAGCTGTTTGAGTCGTTGCATTTGCCGTCCAGTCCATTGGACTCATTAAGTAAACAAAAGATGCTGGTGACTTGGTCGTCGAACTGCAGCATTAAGTATATATAAATTTATTGGAAGCCCGGCATTAATATTGAACGTTTTAGCAAGCTTATCAGCAAACGGCGAATTTCCTATAAATTTAATGTGATGTCTATGCTGAGTCTGATGGTCGTTTTATAAGCAATCTGAAAATGAAACGTTAGTATTTCGCCGGACATTACTTGTGGAACCTCTGTAGGGCGTGTAAACAGACTCAACCCCGTGAATTATAGCAAATTTTATGTCAGTCGTTTGATGCGGTATTTATAGTATGAGGCTTTGAAGTCGTAGTTCCACTATTTTATTCAGAAGTTTCTAGAAGATGGTGTACTAGATTGCAAAAGTTTTATATTAAGTTAGTGTTAAAGGGTTATAGTTGTATAGGTTTAATATAAAGCATGCAGTTTTAGTTTATAACTTTGGAATTTAACTTTATAGAAATTTCCAGAAGTTTATAGTAGTTTATATTAAGTTTAGAAATTTTATACTAAATTGTAGTAAACAAGACCATAAATCTATGGTCGGAATTTGGCCGATAAGGTTATTTACTTAATTTCATAATATTAAATCAGAAAATCGGCCAAAAGTGCTGAATAAGCACTTTAACGGCCTCAAAGATTTGAAAATTCGAAAATTCAAAATCGAGTATAAAAGCAGAACAGCGTAAACAAAGTGGAGTTCAGTACGACTGCGGCAGCGCAGAGTTCGGTCGTTTTGCAGACCGGCTCTGACGCTTTAAATGTTTTGGTTTCACTTCATTATTTCTCGACTCGTGTACGGATTGCTCTTTATGCTTTTGCGATTGGACGGACACCCGCGATGGACGCCGAGTCAAGGGATACAAGCACGTAAGTGTGGATGGGGAGACGTAGGCTAGCACCGGTATAGAATAGGATTGACTCTATGAATAGTTGATGTAGGAATTAACGGCTCGAATTGATAAGTTCTTAGCCTAAGTCGCCACGGACTCCCTGTCCACACTTAGGTTTACACGTTAGTTCCGCCCGTCCTAGCTTGTCCCGCAGGCACGTGGTATTAGTTGGTCCGTCATCTAGGCTCATCTGTTTCTCGAAGTCGTACTGAACCTCCCTCGGTCATTGAGTTAGGATACAAACGAACGCGACACTCGCGTTGTGACTAATTTTACATGATTCCCCGAGATGAGTCAGGAACTAGGAAAATATTACTTGAGCTGACCGAGGTTAAATAAAATCGATTTTGAATTAAGACTATCGGTGGAACTCCGAATCATCCACGGTCACACTTGTACGTGCGCGTTTTATCTAAGACTTGACGAAGCTGGTTTTCAAGATTTCAAATGTTTTTATGATTTCACTGGACGAGAGCCCGTCCAGTCATTTTGTCTCTGTGTTAATAGGAATTCATTGGTCTTTGTGGATAGCTTTACGTAAGGAACCTGTTCCCACGATATTAATAAGATAATAGTGTCAGCGGCAAGGTCCGCCTGCTAAAATTTCGTGGTCAAACTTAAATAGATGACCTGATATAACGCCCCGTGAGCAAGTCGGCTCACTTAAGTAGGAAAGTCGGTGCCGCCAACGAACCGTTGCAGTGAGTGAGTTAAAATTCTATTCGGATCTCTAGAAGGATCCGTACTATAGGTTTAAGGTTTAAACCGCCCAAATGTCGAGTCATAAACCTAAACCCGAAGACCCTCAAAGGGGACACTCTCGGTAAAACGCGAAAATTTGAGTAGCTTAAGTTCCTTTTCAGGAATTTAGTTAGAACTTTGGCAGTCCCTTCGTGGCAACGTCCGCTAATAAATGGAACTCCAAAATTTGTTGATTTCGTCTCTGAAACATAAACCCGACGGCCCTGAAGGAGCCTAACCCTACCAGGATGCAAAATCGAGACTAAAAGTAAAATATTTTAAGAACCCCTCCTGGAATTTTGCTAAAAACTTTTGCTGTTTTTCATAGGGATGTCCGCTATCGGACACCGCTCTGAAACCCAACATTGTCGGATCGGAATCACAAACCCGATGGCCTGGAAGTTGCCTGACCCTGTCAAAATTATGGATACATGGTTGAAATTTAAATATTTCAGGATTCCCTGCAGGAATCTTGGTGAAATTCCAGCAGTTTCTTCGTAACCATGTTCGTTTTCGGATATTATCATAAAATTCAACTTTATTACGTTAGAATCATAAACCCGATGGCCCGATAGTGGTCCGCTTTTGCCCGACATTTACACATTAATATCTGGACATCTGTTCCAGGAAGTTTAACGATTTTTCTTGTAGATATGGAGGCCCAGTAGGCCTTTCGTTTCAGCCATTGAGCCCGGAAAAGCCGTGGCCCGTTCAAAAGCTATAGACGATCTAAACCCGACCCGCACAACCGATTACTCAGATAGCAGTTTAAATTTCACAAATTAGACTATTTCCGTAAGTCTGTTTCGGTCTTGCTTTTCCACACGTTTTAGCTGGGGAAAAGAAAATATCTTCCCCAGTGTTGATAAATTACATCAACAGTGAAAATATTTTAAGTCGTAAGATTATCGATGTCGCTAAATGTGACTTCGGGTCTGTCGGGCCTTGGCCCGAGCGATCATTTTTGTGAGGACCACTGACCCGGTCCTAGAAAATTAATACATAATGTCAAGCCCAGCCCCTGTGCAAAGTTGCACGGAGAAACACCGCCAAATCTAGGATTAATTCGAGGTCAAACGTCCTCTTCACACCTAATTGGATTGTGCTCAAGTTTAGGTTGGAAATTGCGAACCGAACGATCATAGGAAGCAGACCAAGTAGGATTGAGCTAGAAAATTGGCTACGGTTGCCTTAACAACCGGGGCCTCCGTTTACTGCCTCGCTTCGTCGAGCAGAAACCGGTCGAAATAATATCTAAATTTTAGTACTAAATACAGCTCATGTTCGAACGTTTTGTCAAACTAAAATAACGTAGGTTTACGCACCCTTAGAGTAGTGCCGACGGCCTACGAAACCCCGTCACTAATTTTACTTGTCCTAACTACAATTCAAAGTACAACCCGCATGGTAAATGGGACCAAATTTGTATCAGGAAAAGCTCGAGAATTCAGTCCCGACTTTAGTCCACCGGGGCCCACAAGTTGTTCGAAAGGCAAGCCCGCCTAATCGTTCCTTTTTTTGTCATAACTCCAATTTGGTGTATTTGCAACGTCTGTTCTGTTAGTGACCTGGATCAAAGAATTCTGATAATTAGAGCCTCATTTCTATTGTGTTCGGAGAGTAATCTAATAGGGAACGAGCATCAAAATTATGTAGCGTATTTGGACATTTCATAACAAGCTTTACATGGTCACTCTAAGTAAGTATGTATGTATGCGAGTAGGAAAGAAAACGTTGTACCGCACCACGGTCGCACCATAGAATTCAGGAGTCGTACCGAGGAACGAATCATAACCTTGTCATAATATCATTAAGCATTGTTGTATTCATTATTGTATCACGTTGTCGTAGCTTAACCTCATCGCTACTAACTGTAAGTAGAAATAACCGATTACCATGTACCATAGTTGTGTGATTTGAACGAGCAAGATGAAGTCTCGCAAACGTCCCGTAGCACGCTCATCCCCTCATACCCCGCCTCGTTTCCGCCTTTCGCTTACCCGAACCTATCGTTGTGTCGGAGTACCCTTTCTGCTAGCAAGCATAGCCCTCAGCAAATAGTTATTTCGATGGCGCCTTCATTATGTCGAAAACTAAGCGCAACACTCACCAGTACCGATCTTAATTTGACCCCCTACTGTTTTCCATGAGTACGGTAAGCGCAGCTGTCATGAGATAAGGCTTCACAGTACATGCCGTGTTTTGACTCAGCTGTGTGAGTTTAGTGAAAAAGGCGATGACTCCGCAACCCTCCCCGATTGAAGCTCTGCTCATTGTGTATTCTAGCGTGCCATAAATATGACATAACGCTTATTGTATCTGCCCGTACAGTATGTATTTGTCAGTGTACCCATAAGTATTTGTGCAACTCATCAATAAAAGCTCACTGAAAACCCGCATTGTGCAAGTGTTTTGTTGACCCGTAGTAGCGATAGGAATTGAAGGGGTTTGAAATCCGTCACCCCAAATCGACGACCCACGTTCAGGTTTGACACGCGCATCGAAGAAGCAAACCTCAGCGTGACTCGCCGATTACCAATTAATTTGTCTAGTAATCATTATTGTTGTATAGGTACGACTGGTGCGACTCACAAATTAGAAAACTTAAAACTCACGCTGAGCACCCAAACTAGGAAAATTAGATACGCGCGGATCCGACGTTAAACGTCTAGGGATTTGTCGGACCCTAGTGGGGGCCACTGGCTAAAACAAAACCAAATAATTGTCCATGTTTAGAAAGTTAGAGAGAATTTCACACTTCCCGGGTTTGGACGTGGATAGGGAATAGTGGTACGGTCTCTTTGGCCTGTGAGCAGGTGACGGAGCCGACCTACCTGGGGACCTCAAAGGTACTACCTCGTAGACTACGTGCGCAACCCGTCCGGCAGGATCAGAACACATCCTGTGAAGCGCTCCTGCGGCTTGCTAAGCTCCGTCGTTTCTTGGGCCTGACTCGCGTGGGAAAAGATATTCGAGTAATTGAAACCCATCAGGTCCGCCCTTGAAGTCACGATAGCCGCGGTCGTATGGGCATTGCGTCTGGGAAGTGCGTAATGCAGCAGCGTCACGTCGATATTACAGTATCTGCTTCCAAGAAACAAGTGCGTTTCCAAGAAAAATGGACTGCCGATTAATTTAAGAGCATGGTGAGTACTCCAAATAAGAGTAACATTATAAACATCTAAATCAGGAGCCTGTAGAACTATGAAATCAATAGCGTGGTGGCTAGGCCAGAGGAGACCAAGGGTGATATGTTTAACATGCTTAAAATAAAATAAGATTTAGGGACACCATAAGGGTTACTAATCAGTTTCTAAAACAGAATCGAAACTTGGGGTCCTCAAATATTGATAATATAATCAATTTAGTAGCCAAGTTAATTTTTTATATATTTATTAAAGGCTGTTAATAGAGATATGTTTGAAAAACCTGATTTTTGGACCCCTGAAGGTCTTCAGCAATATGAAACAAATTGTGCAGTATATAGGACATAAGAAACCATGCAACAGGTTTACCAGCATATATATATTATATCTGGTCACAATATAAACGAATTATCTTTGTTCGCTTATGTGCCTCACGAAAGATATATACGTTTGCAGTATATATCTTAGTAATTTCCTAATTTAAAATATAGAAAATTTAAGAGCTAAATTAATTTACTGATTGCAAATATTCATATTTTGCCAACTGTTTCCGCGGAAGCCATGACATAATGAGGCTATATATTTGGAGGCTATCACCGTCCCGCTTAAAAATAATTTATATTTCAACCTATTTTAAAAATATAGAGGCAGTATGCATTTTTTGTTTTATAATTTAAATTAAAGTATATTAAAGTATATATAAAGTAATGTTCTTAAGCGATTACGACCTATGTAAAACAGTACCAATAAAATATTTTAATAGAATTTTATAAAGTCTCAGGAAATGGATGACTTGAAAAAATTAAAACAAAGCAAAAAGCTAAAAAAACAGCTTAAACCGCACCGATATACAAAAGGATAAAGGTCTAACCAGGAATGATACCGATGCCAAAAGGAAAAGATCTAAAACAACATATCCCTTACTGAATAAGTCTAGCCATTAAAATACTCCAAAAGGAAACGTCTAATCAGTTTTATTTTCGAATAGTTACTATTTTTGTGAATACCGTTGAATTTATTTGGTATGAAAGCCTATAGGGTATTTCCTAGATTTAAGAATTTCCTGCAAAACTAAACAATCCTTACCAAACGCTTTGATTTTCTATAAATGCGTGCAAACCTCGCTATATGGCTGTAAATTGTCCTTCGAAACAAGATGGAAGCTACTGGCGAAATGCGGAAAATTATAAATTTTAGCCTTTTGTTGTATAGGGCAATGCTAGTTCTATTATTCTGAATTAGAATATCTAAATCTAACACATTAGCTTGTTGATTACTAGTATTGACTTTGCATAGTTGCAAAGAACTAGGATAAATATCTGCTTAGACTGTTTCAAAAATTTATCATCGTTGATCACTGTCAAATCATCTATATATCGGAAAACCTTTCTGATGGAATAGAATATAGCTCTGTGATATGTCACATGTTTGAGTGTATAGTTACGTTCGTATATTGTGCAGATGTAAATTGCTAATGTAAGCTGCAATTTCAGCACCCATAGTAATTCTAATGCGTTGTTTATAAATACGTTTTCCAAATGTTAAATATGTAATGCGAATTAAAGCTTGAGCATATTAACTACGTTTTCTTTGTTGTAATACAATGTGTCATAACACTTCGTTGTAGTATATGTCTAATCGGTTTAGTATTTAGAAATGCAAATTAGTTTCCATTATTACTGTTAGTCAACGTCATTTATGGACCAGTAAACTTAAACCATGCCCATCAACCATCCTATTTTGCGATTAAGGTTACAAAACGGCCACCGAACGTTTTCCGATAAACCGTAATTGGGTGCGAAACTGTTCGCGAACACACAGTTCTGCGATGGAAATCCGACAAGTTTGTGTTCACGAAAATTGTCGGTCTTTTGCGAACCAAAATCTACCCGATTTGGATTAGCCTGGCTTTGTTAGTGAACACTGCGAGCTAAACCACAGAACTGAAAAATGTTTGACGTCAGTATTTCGTTAAGGTTGTCCGCGAATAAATACAAATGAAAACATAATAAGTATTACATAGCAGTTTTCTTGCCAATTGAAAAGGGTTTAAATTCTGGTCGAACACAAGGTGTAATTTTTGGTATTGTTTCTGATTTTGCCAATTTTGTGTGAGCGAAAAACCGATGAAATTTCTGCTTTTGTTACGTAACAAGGGCTTGCGATTCGCTATCGACTGTGCAAAGATCATGAAAGAATATTGTAATCTTTCCATCAGGGTACGATGTTCTGCTTGTTTGGGATATTTTAGTGAGTAAATAAGAAACGACTTGAACGGATACTTTGAACAATAAACCGTAACAGGTCCAGTGTTTTGCTTGTTTTCGATAATTTAATGAGCGGACTGCAAAAATTTTTTTCAGTATATAACAAACTTACAAAAATTGAACAAGGTTGCAAGGGGTTCCTTTTTCCAATACCGATTAGTGAATTTTTTCTAACATGTTGTACAGCAGGCGACCACTTCATAACAGTTCACTACAGGCAGATTTTCACAAAATCAACAGAGTGTCCAAATGAATCGCATTTTGTGCAAGTCAGACACGAGGAACCGAATTTTGGGCCCACCAGAAACACGATTAGCTAAGTTTTAGGGATATAGTAAGATACCTATATAATATTCATCAATGCAATAGAGTGCCCAATTTGATCAAGTTTAGTTTTTAGCTGACCTATATCGCACTTTGGGCGAGCCAGTTACGAAAAATTGAATTTTGACCCCCCCCCCAAAAAACACGATTAGCTCAATTTGAGCGATATACGTAGTAGGTACCTAGATAGTGCTCATCAAGTCAATAGAGTGCCCAATTTGGTCAAGTTTGCTATTTAATTGACCTAAACAGCACATTGGGCGATCCAGACACGACAAATCGAATATTTCGGTTCCAGAAACATGATTAACCCAATTTTAATAATATAAGAAGGTGACTAAATACTGGAAATAGTGTTTACAAAGTCACTATACTTCCTAATTTGATCAGGTTGTCTCTTAAGCTGACCTAAACCACACATTGGGCGATCCAGATACGAATAATCGAATTTTTCAGTTCCCAAAAACGCGATTAGCCCATTTTTTGGGGTATAGGAAAGTAGCTAGGTCCTGGAAATAGAGATCACAAGGTCGCTAGAGTATCCAATGCGCTTGTTTAATATATTACATGTATCTAAATATACTTTATACAGCTACATAAGGTACGGGTGTCACGGTACCATATAAACATGGTACCAATTTTCCGAAAACAAACAGGGTAGTGGGACATAGGAAAGGGGCCAATTGACCACCCAGTAGGTAAATCTAGGCGCGGGCTTCGGATTTGAACCCGATTTCTCGAGTCGATAATTTTGATACCCAATACTACAGGAGTACAACGAAGAAGGGAACATCTGGCTCTGAGTTGAGCCCATCCAACTTTGCGGTAGAAGTAGAGGGAGATTTAGGGGCGTCAAACAACATGCATTTATGCTTTAGGGGCAAGGGAGTTATATTTGATATCCGGTTCAATACGGTAACACAACGGTGGGTGACATGATTCCCATCGGAAAAATATCCGCAATTTTCATGGGGAACTGTACCCAAGGAGGGCACAGCGGGTCCCTTCGGGGCTCAAACTGAACCATACAGAATGGGTATCATTACCAGCAATTTAATGCTCTTAAGATAAATATTAGGTATTAAACAAAACAATCTAATGTTAAAAAACAATCTAATGTTGCTAAATTTTGAGTCCAACCTTAGTGGTTTCTAAATAAATCCATGAATTCGGGAACTAATATGAAAAAATCAGTCTCCTTGGAAAAACTGAAAAATTTTTATGCCAGTCCTGCAAATTCTTTATAGATGCGTACACCAAGGTTGTTTCTTTGTCAAAATCACAAATTGTTTCGCGCAGAAATTCGCGTTCGCATTTTTATGAATGGTATTCACTTTTTTGTGAAAACGAACATGGGCTCTGCGATGTAAAAATGGAATTTGCGTTTGCGCACATTTGTTCACTTCGCATGTTTGGCAGCGTTCGTCAAATGACATTCTGAATTAGACAGCCATCTATTTGTGTATTCGAGAAAAATGCAATTGGTAATCGCGTTTTCACTTGTATGCGGTCAGTAAAACGCGACGCTAAATCGCAAAATAATGACCGCGAACAGCGCTTACGCGTTTCTGCATCAGAAGCCGAGCACGCGTACATAACGGAAAATCGTATCTATTCGCGTTCATCGCTTTTACGATCGTGAACTGATTTGACAAATAAACAACCAGGGTGAACGCGCCTAAATTTGCCGGGTTACATTATACAAACGCAAATGGCGGTCGGGACAGGTAAGGTACCGCGCGATTCCTCACAAACCCGGTAGACTGCATATATAATTTCTTAAAACATATTGGAAAATACGAATAACAAATCGAAATACATGGAATATAAACGACTGGGCGGGACAGGTAAGTTATCGCGAGATCAGGTCCACCACCAGAAAGACAATTATACGTGAATTGCTTGCACGGTTACCACATGAATCATGCAAGTTTCATATGACCAGCATAAAAATCAATTATATTCATAAAATCATTCACAAATTGTACAGAAGAGGCAGAATTAGCGCAAATTGAATATTTCATACATTTCATATAATTACAGAATAAATTCGATACAAATTTCTTACAACATAGTAGCACAAAAAGATATATTCATACAGATCAAGTATTTGGTATTTATATATTTATTATAAAACGGGGTTTCGCTGAACATGTTGATTTTCTAAAGGGGGTCTTGCTGAGATAGTTAATTAGATTTGCCGTATAAATGTACGGTGCCGACAAGGTCACTCGTCAAAATTTCGGATAACCGCTTTCGTAATTCTGGTCATTGATGGCCAGTTTTAATCCAAGGGGTTGTTCTTCGAACGTCATAGTTGTCCTACAAAGGTCATTGTTACCAAAAATATGAAGTTTACCATGGTTGGTCAACGGGTCTGCTTGTAGTTAAAATTTGTTTTCGGTCTGAGATCGATTCGCTATTCTTTTGGGGTTTTTAAGTTCGACCAGGACACCTACTAGCTGCCCTACCCAAAGAGTTTGTAAAGTTCGACGAACGCTGCGACGTATGGTCGTCGGGTGGAGTGTCGGTCTACCACCAAGCTGTTGAGTTGCGACGACGCGACGGAATGGTTGATATAGTTCATTTTTCAGCACCAAAGTCGTAAAGTAGCATTATCTAATTTATAACTTGCGACGCCCCCGCTATGAAGCAACGCGTTGAATTAGCGCTAAATTGGATAGGGGAGTGCTGAAAACGGCAGCACCTTCATTATTTTTGAAGTACGTTTAGTAAAGTGGGCTCACTGGGGCCACGAACCCTTCGAAAAGCGAGACCCTGCGGACCTATGTGGATCTTGGCATGCTTACAAAGTCAATACATATAATACAATTAATAATAATTATGGTACCATTTGAAAATTAGGTTTTAATACTATGATTATATCAGCGATTTTCGACAAGCGGTTTACGGGGTTCCATTTGCGACCGCTGGCTATGTAAAATTGCAGTTACCAGCCATGCAATCGATCCTTCCAAAACATGCACCAGGTGTGAGGCTAGAACGTTTAAGACATTCACCGGGATATCACACTTACGCTCGGCAGGCATCCAGGAGTGGAAGGCGGGTCAGCGAGTCAGAGTCGTCTTTCCAGGAGGGTCACCGTGGGTCGTGGGTCAGACACGGTGTGTCGTGGGTCACATTGCCATGGGTACACTTAGATAGACTAAATTTGTTGCTTGGGATTCGTCCTGCAACCTTGTTGAAAATGCATTATCACATAAGCAATGTGTCGGTACCTTAGTTTTCGTTTTCAGCTTTGCTATATAAATAAAATTGGCAAAATAATCAGCAGCATTTAGCTGAATAGAAGACAACTGTGTGTTTGCAGTGATAAGCTGTTAAAATTAGTGCAAAGAGATTATAGCTGATGCGACAAATTAAAGTCAACGCTATATTCCATAATTTTAGCTGGTTTTTATTACCAAAAGTTAAAATTTGTGGATTTTGGCACATTAAGCCGCGTAAGTTTAACACTAGGGTTGTACCGGATAGAAAAAAGGCAGGATACCGGATAATCCGGCCTCCACTATCCGGCCGGATACCGGATCCCGGATAATAGAAAATCGGGTGACTCGGTTCTAGCTAGGTGTGTTACCGCCTGAAAGAACGAATATCGAAATCAAATCAAAATTTCTTCTTTTTATATATATTTTAGGAGCTACGTAGTTAGTTTTAGTTTAGTAAACATCATAATTATTATATAATGACATCGTTGTCAGCTTCTATACTCTGGAAATATTTCTCTGTGGCAAATCCGACGGACACTCACGCCAAATGTGGAACCTGCAGCAAAATGATTTCACGTGAAGGAAAGACACCAAAGGATTTTGGGACCTCTGGGTTGAAAAACCACTTGCGACAACATCCCTTAGTCTTTTCGGAGTTTGAGATGCTTTCCAAGAAGGCAACCACAGAGCGTGCCAAGGCAGCAGAACCGAAGAAACATCAAGCAAAGCCGTCACAACTAACATTGGTTCAAGTGTTCGAACGGCGGTAGCCGTTAGACATCAATAGCACGATAGCCAAAGCCTGCACAAACGCATTGCCGAAATGATTGCGGTTGATTGTCAGCCGTATCAATGGTATAAGACTTGGGATTTAGGCGGCTAATGGAGCAACTCGAGCCACGATACACTATTCCCTCTAGAAAGTATTTCACCGAACACGTGATCCCAGGCATCAACGAAGCACTCATTGCCAGAATCAAAACGATGCTTCAAGATTTAAGCGGAATTAGCTTCACATCGGATATCTGGAAGTCTGGTGTCAATAACGATGCTTTTATTAGCTTGACGGCGCATCTCATCACCGCCGAGTTTGAACGAAGAAATTTGGTTCTTCATAACCGACACTTTCCCGGAGGTCACACAGCAGCACATATTACGGACTGTATCAATACGATGCTTGCCGAATCGGGAGTGACGGATCCAGTGTTCTATGTTACTGATAATGCAGCCAATATAGTGAAAGCAGTGAGGGACTTAAACCAGCATCATGTCCCCTGCGCTGCGCATACATTGCAGTTGTGTGTTAATGAGGCTCTGAAATCCCAAAGGGCAGTGAGTGACCTTGTAGCAGCGGGACGGCGAATTGCCGGCCACTTCTCTCATTCATCGAAGGCATGTGACAAGCTTTCCGAGCTTCAGCGACAGTTGGGCGTCCCGGAGAAAAAACTGGTGCACGACATACCGACAAGATGGAATTCAACTCTTCATATGATGGAAAGCTTGTTGCAGCAGGAACGGACTTTGGCATTGTACTGTGCTGATACTGCACATTGGAAGGCTTATCGGCCAATCAATGGGACTTGCTTGAGAAGGTTGTGGCACTACTTCAACCATGTGAATCAATTAGCAAAAAACTTTGTACCAATGACGCAACGGCATCAATGATTGGTCCCTTGAGCCTTGGGCTCGTTAAGTTGATTGACAATGTCGCAGATGATTCGGGGGTGGGTACAATGAAGAATGAACTGATGAGTCTTATCGACAAGCGGTTCGATAGATTCATTACTGATGTAGCGGGCGGCCTTGGGTGCGCTACACTTCTGGATTCAGCGTATAAGGACGCTTTCTTCACCAAGGAAATTGCGACGGAACACACCTGTAAGCTGCTCGAAATGCTAATACGCTCCAGAGAGGCTTCTCCCGAAGAAACAAAAATGGAAAATAACCCTACGCCTACAGTATGCAAAAAGCCCCGAAATGACAGCGATGTATGGGACTGCCTGGAACAAATAGCTTCTACGAGCTCAACATTACCTCGTTCACAGCTTTCTTCGAGTGCGGCAGGGCTCGACAATCATTTGGCACTGCCAAGAGTGAAGGAAATCAGTGCTCTCGAATAGTGGAAATTTCATGCAGTGCAGTTTCCAAAGCTAGCCAGGATATCACGACGGCTTCTTTCCGCACCGGCAATTAGTGTAGCCAGCGAACGGCTATTTAGCATTGCTGGAAATGTTCTTACCGATACGAGGAACCGAATGAACCCTAAAAATGCGGAGGTATTGATATTTCTTCACGAAAATATCCCTCAGCTCAATTTTGAATATTAGCCTACATCAAAGTACTACGGCTACGCCCTCCAAAAGGGGAAAAGGAGTTGCGCCCTTTGCCACCGGAGCACTGTCCAACTGTAAATAGTCCAACAAACTGTATGAAATGAATTACCTTTTTGAAACTGGTGACGGGAATGGCGTTTCTAAGCATCTTTCATTTCACAATACTGTTGAGCTGCGATCTGCATTTCATGGGCGTTCTGTGTGCTTTCGACTTGTCACTTTACGACGTTCTGCAATTCTTCACCATTGAGGATGGCTTGCTGCTTCGCTGTCGTTCATTTCAGGGTGGATATGGCTGGATGGAAAGTGGAAACCAGGAAGTTGCTGCTGGCAATTGGAACGTGCTGCTGCGCTGCTGTTCCTTGGACTGCATGTAAGTAGAATAAACACAGTGGAGCAGAAGATCGACACCCAGACAGTTGCAACTATTCGGCTTTCAGCGTTTATGAAATAAATAACTTTCATTGCTTGCGTCAAACTCAAGTTCTGGTTGCTTTTAGAACCACTTTTTGCCAAATTCTAATTTAATTTGATTTTTTTAAAAGTGCAATATATCTGGGTGCCGGTTTTCTGTTATATAATTATAATGTATTAATCTTCACATAATTGTGTCCATCATTATACGTATATACCTGCAGCAGGTCATTGTTAATCATCAGGAACGCCAGAACAAACCCGAAATAGCAAAGATAGTCCATGTGGTGCAGATCGTCGTGCAACAGTATTGTGAAACGGTCATAATACCAAAACGTGATTAACATTAGCAGTTTCAAGGTTCAACGAGTTATTTCATGGCCGTATCGAAATCGATTCCCGACAGCCAAAGGATTAATGTACATTTTATGTGGTTAATTGGACTATTTTTATACAGTTGGGCATTGCTCCGCGTTGACATGTGATAAAAAAAATATCCGGTATCCGGCCGGATAATTGAAAAATCCGGCCGGATACCGGATAGCCAATTATCCGGCCGGATACCGGATGCCGGATATCGGTACATCCCTATTTAACACTACATTAATGTTTGTGGATTTTGCTATGTTAATTCATATTTTGACACAATTATGCATATATGATCTAGCGCAATGTAGGAGGTAATTTTCACATTAGATAATAACTGCATAATTTTGATAAGTTTAGTTATCACTACATCTAGTTATCACTACATTCTACACTATATCCCATAGTTATCAGTTCTCCGGCAAAAATAAATTACAAGCTGGTAACAAAGCGAAAGGAAACGGAATGAGTGTAACTAGTCTTCTTCTAGTGAAGATTTTGACGTTCCAAATTTAGCTGCTTGAGCCCCCTAAAAGTACCAAAAATCAATTACACTACTTTCAAAAAAATAATGGCCATTTTCGACTCATATAAAAACCCCTATTTATTTCCATATCCAGTAAGCAAAAAGCAGAAACTTGCTAAATTTATAAATTACAAATAAAAAAATAAAAGCGTTATGCGTTAGTATTCACGCTCTAGGCAGCTAAAAATCCCGCGTTGGATATATACCACAGAAGCATCGCTGCTGCATTAATTACGTTCAACACACTCGCATATTGGTGCACAACTATCTTGCATAACCACCAAAATTTGAAGTTTAGCACCTTTAGAGCCCCTGCACCGTCCAATAGGGTTTACAACATACACAATGTAGGGTTTGCACGCAATAAAACCAGAGTGTTTAACGGGATAAATAACCCTGTAATCCAATCGTTCATCTCTAATAAGCAAGACATCCAATAAGCCAATTTATTTTTGTGTTTGTAATATATTTTAAACGTTGGCGCAAAAATCGTTGTAGTAGTATTGGGCAGCGCTCGGTTTTGAAATCAAATGGCCGGTCGTTAAAATGTTTGGCAACGGTGTATCGAAGGCTCAGTGGTTGGGCGGCGGCAACTGGACAGCAGCTGACCGCGAAGATACTTCTTTTACTACGATACAACTTTAATATTCGCATATCCTCCTAGAGCATTTGTTCAAAAATAGATTTGCGTAAGAACATTGTGCACGGCGTAACATAGCAAGTACTGAATGTTATGCCTATGCAAACTATAGCACGGCTGCACTATATTTAGCGCTGTGCGAATGCCGGCCCTGATGGCTAAGTTGCTTAAAATATAACAAGATGTTTAGATGCTATACTGTAAGAAATCCTTGCATGTTGTATATTTATAGAAAGCCGATCATTATTACACATTAAATATCTCCACTAGTGTGGTTTAATTCACTTGTTACGCAGTACTAAACGAATTATATAAAGTCCAGCACAGAATACTAGCTCGAGTTTCATTGATCGTTCAACAATCTGAATTTGTCCAGTAATAAACCGAAAAATTACTATACCCCAATATTTGACCGAGTGACGACCCATACTGCTAATCAGCGACTTTCGTGACTGTCAAGGACGCAAAATTGTTAATGGCTGACTGTTAGCTGACGGCATGAAAAATCTTCGGCAGTCCAGTTAAAGGCCAGCCACTGTTTTTTACGTCCGTTGTCTAACACTATTACTGAATCGTATAAAAAATAAAAATCACGATTTTTCTAGCGTTTAATACTTACATATTTCACGGTGATTTGAATTTGCAAGTGACAACCATTTTTCACAATAGAGTGCTTATGACCATATTTATACGACAATGGTATAAACCAAACATCAAAAAGGCACACCAGTTTTATGCGCGTACTAGTATTGATATATTAATTAGGCCACTTTCTTCCGCGGGTCATCGGTGGGCCTATAAAACTTTGTGAATCCAGATAACTATGGATCACCGCGGGTTGTAGATCACTGCTAGGCGATCCATAGCCATTCCTACAACTATCACAATGACTTGTCCTCAGCTTCTTCGAAAAATTACTAAAATCCGACCATAAACTTGTCGTCGCAAAAATACGTCTGCATCTTAAAGTCCGAAGATCAACCAAACGCCCCCCAGCTGTTGACCCAGAATGCCTACGCTCTGAAGCGCATCGTCTAAGTTTCAACGTAGAAGTTCGGAACCGTTTTGATGCACTCCAACTGAATGTGCCTGCGGAAAGTGTAACTGACTCTTGGACCAAGATAAAGTCTGGTTTGCGCTCGAGTGTGGTGAAAGTCTGTCCTGCCATACGGCGCAACAATCGACCCTGGATATCGACAAGAACTCTGCAACTTGTTGAAGAACGTCGTAGCACCAAAAACAGAAAACTGAGATCTCGGTTGGGCCATCAAATCAAAAATGTCTCAAAGAAGACGAATTAAAAATGGTACTCCGAGCGTGCTGAAGAGATGCAACGTGCATCTGACCGTGGTGACACCCGTGCAGTGTACATGACCATCCACAAAATGACTGGTAAAAAGAGAGTCCAGCTTCCATCTACAATTTTCGATGTCGATGGAACTACCATCAAGCCCCCCAGACAGCAAACCGAACGCTGGGCCAAGTATTTTTCGGATCTCTATAACCGCCCAAATCCAGTCTCCCTCGACCCCCTACTCGTCAACACAGATGACATGCCCGAAGAAAGTGAATCTGTTGACCAGTCACCTCCGACTGTTGAAGAAGTAAAAAAGGCCGTTCAACTACTCAAAATCCGTAAAGCCCCTGGGACCTGTGACATCCCCGCTGAGGCAATCAAGGCTCTAGATGATGAAAACCTCCTCCATATTCAACAACTTCTACAGGAAGTGTGGAGAAGCCGTTCCGTCCCCCAAGACTTCAAAGACGGTATCATTGTTCCAGTGTATAAGAAAGGAACCAAGCAAGAGTGCTCCAATTATCGAGGGATAACCCTGCTTTCAATTGCTGGGAAAGTACTCACCGTCATCCTGAGACAACGGCTAAATCCTCTGTACGAGTCCACCCTCCGTGAACAACAAGCCGGCTTCCGCGAAGGCCGAGGATGTGCTGATCAAATCTTTACGCTCCGCCGCTGCATCGAACGCCGCCTGCGACATGGGAAGCCAACAGTTGTATGCTTCATCGATTTTGCTGCGGCATTTGATAGTGTCCACCGTCAATCTATGTGGAACATCCTGGCAAAATATGGAGTCCCGAAGCTGTTCACAGATATCCTCGGTGACATGTACCAATCGGCGAACTCAGCAGTGCGAACAAACCATGGATGCTCCGATACCTTCCCCATAACAACTGGCGTCAGACAAGGGTGCGTTTTATCCCCGCTTCTCTTTAACCTCGTTTTAAACTGGATTCTTGAGAAGTCACTGTTTCCTGATGATGGTGTCGTTTGTAGCACAAATGATAAAATCGCCGAACTCGCCTATGCTGACGATGTTGCCTTCCTCCAATCAGACGAAAAATCATGCCAAGAACTACTCGATCGCATTGCTTTGAATGCCGGGCAAATAGGTCTACGTATAAAGCCTGCAAAAACCAAAGCCCTGTACTTCCATCATGCCCCCGAACCAGACCTACAAATCTATGGTGAACACATTGAAGCTGTGGATAGTTTCACCTACCTGGGATCTGTTATTAGTAGCCAACGGATATCCGCAACCGATGATATCACGATCCGTATAGGAAAGGCATGCGCCATGTTCAATCAACTGAAAAAGCACGTTTTCGCTCGCCAAGACCTATCCACCACCCTCAAGATGAAAGTCTTCAACGCCTCAATCATTTCCATCTTACTCTATTCAGCCGAATCGTGGGCGCTAACCGTAGCTGAAATCAATAGGCTTGAAGTGTTCCAAATGTATGCCCTCCGTACCATCCTTGGCGTCTCAAGAGTACAGCGAATCCAAAATGTGCGTATCCGTGAAATGTGCAACCACCAACCTACCATCGACTCATCAATCAAGCTACGCCGTCTACGTTGGCTTGGGCACGCTGCGAGAATGCCGGAAAACCGCCTATGTGGTTCCCTATGGAGAAACCCCAAACCTGATGACTGGCGCTGCACAAGAAACGCTCCTAAACGAACGTGGGACAGCCTCATCACTAAAGACCTACACTTCCTGAAGGACACATACGGCTCAGTAAATTGGAGCAGGAATAACCAAGCAATCATAAGCGACCTAGCATCTGATCGTGTACAATGGCGACAACTCATACGGGGGCAGGCTACAGCAGGCAATCAAGGCCAAGCTCTCCAGCCTTAAGTTCAAGTAAGTTCAAGTGCTTTACCATGTTTACTGATAAGGGTGTTTAAGCGTCCCTGCAAAAATTTGTAAGCTAAAATTAACGACTTAAAGTTATAATAATTTGGCTAACTTTGCGAATTTCGAGAAAATTTTGCTGTGCCCAAATGGGCTATCGGTACTATTGTCGGCCTAAAATTGAACCACATCTCCAGGTTAGCCGTTTCGTGCCGAAAACAGTTGTTCAAGTTTGTTTAAAGGGTTAGCTTATAGCGGGTGTCCATCATTAGGAAATTTTCTTGGGATTTCGATGGAGCCTTTACTACATGTTTAGGTTTATTTTTAGGCAAGGAACCCACTCAAAAATTGAACAAAATGGATTTCGAAGACATGCTGTCGGTGATGAATTTTCGATTGATTACTTTCGTAATTTGAAGACATTCAAGCTGAAAGTATTGAGTTTACAATATTTGCTGATAGGGCATTTGTGCTTATAGTGACTTTTGTAAACAAATTTTTGAACATATAGGAGAATTTAAAATAAAAAACAATTTGGGGCCAAGTTTTAGGGCACGGAGACTTTTTATTGGGTTCAGGCCAGAAGAACCCTGATGTCTACGTCAAAAGAAGTCGAAGACACCAAAGAAGCATTCACTGACACACACAGCAGACGACACACGATCCGAATAAAACCAAACATTATTATCGTTAACGGAACTCGACAAACCGATATCTGTTGAGATATTGTAGCGCACTTTGGTGGCACGTTGATTGAAGCGTGACCCTTTTCGGAAATAAAAGACAATGAATTATGTGTTTTACCACAGTTGTACCAGACACATAACACTAGCGATAACTATTAATGAAACGAAATTATTCTGTTACTTGGATCCATCAACAAATATAATACATCGTAGTAAAGTACCACTGCATAACTGTTTGCGCACCCGCGGAGTAACGGTAAGCATCTGTAACGCAAGTTACGAATACTTGCGTTTAGGACAGCTATAAAATTTACGTCTGGTGCCTTAATTCCTGCGTTCTAAATATTAATCAGGCAAACGCAAATACAATCCCGGATGTAATACTTCACAAAGTTGCAATGTATAGGCTTAT
Organism: Trileptium ribeirensis; assembly: GCA_030248225.1. NCBI lineage: Eukaryota > Metazoa > Nematoda > Enoplea > Enoplida > Thoracostomopsidae > Trileptium > Trileptium ribeirensis. Next base: position 6,198 of record JASANE010013380.1, on the reverse strand, counting down.
AGAAATTAACGCACATATATCGCTTAATGACATGTTCCAGCCTTGCCTGAAGTACACAAGCATGCAAGCTGGAGAAAGCTCCCTGGACGACATGGCCAAGCATACAGCAGCAGATATAATAAAAATGACCTATTTTCGTTTTTAGCGGTTTCGGGATTGCTCCGACCACTAGTCTGAATCTTCAGTTGTTGTCCATATGTCACGTGTGTCAGATGGAAATCGGCGTTTTCTGGTCACGGGTAAGTCTGGTAAAATTAGTTTATTCGATACCGATCAAAATTTATAACTGAGTGGAGCGTCTTCCAGCCCGCCAACCACAAAGTAATACTATAGTGTCACAAACATCGCAAGCGATGCAACCACCAACAACCGCAAGACATTCAGCTGATTTGCAACCGCACTTCGTGGACATGGACAATTTTGAACCGTAGAATCTGTACAATAATATATGTTCAATATGTGATGATACGGTGAATGTGACTATTAATTAGTATTATTTCCAGCATACCCTTCTAGCAATACGTAACTGAACGAAGTACACGAACAAAATACGTATTGCTGGCGTTGTAGTTGTACTCGGGGTCCACATGCGTAAGCGACCTTAATTAATGTATCAAACTCCTCGACCTCTGGTAAACCACCATATCTTTTCCTAGCTGTTGTCGGTGATGTCTGGGGTCTAGTCGGGTCAGGTGTACCAGCAGTGGCACGGGTGGAGCTTTCACTTGCCGCGCCAGGGGCGGGCGGTGTCGGAGCAGTCGGTGGCTCGTGCGGTAGCATAGGTCTGGTTGGTGGATCAGGGGCTGCTGGAGGTCCGGCGGCAGAGTCACTCACTGGTTCTCGAGTCGGGAGTGGTTCAGTCAGCGGACCGGGTGCGGTCGAGCGCTTCCAGGGCATCTCGACTCCTTCGGTCCATGGGTCGTCGATGTCTCCACAGAAAATGAAACGCGTCGGGTCCGGTAGAGGATCATAACCAGGTCCTCCGAACATACGATAGAAGCGTTCCCGAACATACTCAGGTGGTAGGGAGACAGGGGCGTCAGGGGGAAGTCCCAGGAGTTGTCGAGTAAGTCGTTTCCAAACTTCCTCAGTAGGGAATCGACGGGGCGGTTTGGCAGGAGCTTTGCCCTTGCCATAATCCTGTCCTTTCACGGCTACAGCAACCATTCGAGTATGGTCCTGCTCGTCGTAGTCGGCTTCGTCAGCCGAGTCAGAGAAGTCCAGGTCATGTCGGGGATCCCGTGAAAGTCCATCTGCATTTGCGTTGGCCTTACCAGGTCGATATTCAATGTTGAATCCGCCGAATTCCATGAGTAACTCGTTACGCCATTGGGCTAAGCGTGAATTTCGCGGTGATCTCTCAAATAGTGCCTTAAGTGGCTTGTGGTCCGTCTCAACATGGAATTCGTGTCCAAGCAGGTAATGCCTAAAATGTAGAGCGGCCCATCGAATAGCAAGGGCTTCAGTCTCGATAGCGGGGTATCGGCGTTGGTAGTCCACTAGGGATTTGCTGGCATAGGCGATTGGCAATGTCCCTTTATCGGTCTTTTGCGAGAGTACGGCTCCCAAAGCGTATCCCGAAGCGTCCGTCTGTAGTATGAAGGGTTTGGAAAAGTCCGGGTAGATGAGTAGTGGTTCTTGTACCAGTGCTTTGCGTAGCTTTCCGAATGCTTCCTCGCATTGCGGTGTCCATTTAAATTCGTTGTCCTTGCGTCGGAGGGCATTAAGTGGTTCACAAATCTCGGAGTAGTGTGGTATGAATTTGTGGTAGTAGCCTACAAGTCCTAAGAAGCTCTGTAATTGTTTGAGTGTCTCGGGTCGTTTGTAGTTATCTATCGCGGCAGTTTTCTCTGGGTCAGGTTTAACTCCTTCGGAGCTAATGATATGTCCGAGGTACTTTAATTGTTTCTGTCCAAATTGACATTTGGAGGGCTTTAACTTAAGGTTGGCCTTACGAAACCTGTCAAAGACTGTGATAAGGTCTGCTAGGTGTTGTTCAAAGGTGGGTGAGAAAACTAATATGTCATCTATGTAAATGAGGCATCGTTCCCATTCTAAGCCTTTTAAAATGATTGACATGCACCTTTGGAAGGCGCCTGGAGAAGAATTTAAGCCAAAGGGTAAGACATTGTATTCATACTGTCCATGGACAGTGACAAAGGAAGTCTTTTCCTTGGTTTCAGGGTCTAATTCTAATTGCCAAAATCCTTTGTTAAGGTCCAGGCTTGACATGAATTTGGTGTTTCGCAGGCATCCTAATATGTCGTCTATGCGGGGTAACGGGTAGAGATCGCGTTCGGCGACCACATTGAGTTTGCGAAAATCCACGCACAAACGTAAGGTGCCGTCACTTTTAGTGACGTACACTATGGGGGAACCCCAAGGTGAATCTGAAGGTGTTATAAGACCTGCTTCTACCATGTTGTTTAGTTCCTCCCTCAAGGGTTCACGTAAAGAGTGTGCCAATCGATAGGGCACTTGTTTTATGGGTTTCGCGTCTCCAGTGATTATCCTATGTTGGTGTACACCACATCTTCCTAAGTCGAATGGGTGCACACTGAATATGTCTGCGTTTTCGGAAATGGTTGTTTTCAATTGTTTTAGTTCGTAGGGGTTAAGTGTGGTTTGTCCAAAATCAATTTTGCTCAATACCTGTATGGAGCGTTCCGTGTCGATTGTCTTCTTTTGGTCATTTATGACTTGCACTACATTGTCGCGTGTAACCCCTATGCGATTGCATTGTTTGGTGTGCTGGGGAGGTCCGAGCTGGAGTAGACGCTTGTTGCTGTCGTATAAGAGCTCGACCTCGTTGTCGTCAAGCATCTCGATGTGTCCTATTGTTTGTCCTGCGTGTATTGCAACGGGTAGATTTCCAAAGTTCATCATTGCTACTGGAATCATGCGTTGGCCAGTGAGTACCAAAGCGTGAGCTATAGCGATGTCCCTAATGAAGGGGTCCGGTACAAATAGTGCTTGGCCAGTGGGCGGCTGAGTGATCTCGGGGATAGCGTTAATGAATAGTTCTGTGTTCGGCGGTATCTGTGTGTATTTCCTGGATACTACGTTAATAACTGGCGGTCGATAGTCTCCTTGGTCGGCGAAGGGTGCGGAACAGTTCTCCGTCCCGTTTGATAAATCCAAACAGCGGTCCTTGAAATTTATGGCTACATACGGTAGTAGGGCCATGAAGTCGGTACCCAGGATGCATTCGTACGGCGTGTCGGTGGTCACTTGGAAGTCGCATGGGGTGCTTAGCGAACCTATTGTAATTGGTGCTTTTACCACTCCGCTTATGGTCAACTCTTGTTGTGTAGCTGATACTATACGGGTGGTATTAGTGTCTCTGGGTACTAGACCTAAACGGGCAGCTAGGGCTTGTGACATGATTGAGACATCAGCTCCGGTGTCTACAAGTGTCGTGACTGGGGTACCGAGTATGGTTGCATTGATGAGTAGCGGGGTATTGCCTGCATTCATTGTGTTTAATTGTCGGGTGAACATGCCTTGTCGAGGTCCACGGCGTAAGTCGCGAGTAGGAGCGGCGAATAATTCGTCGTCCTCAATGAATACAAGTTCCTCTTCGGACGAAGCACGGGTTGTCAACAGTCTGTTGGAACGACGCGGGGCACGATTGGACACAACGGACACGCGCGGCGTCCCCGAAGGTACAATCGAAACCTCGGTCGGCGAAACTCGGGGTGTAGAGTCTTCCTCCGGTGGTGCGCTAGGGCCTCTTTTGTCAGCTCTAATCCACCTAATTGCTTTTCGGGGTTTTCCGTCGGTTTTGATCAACCTCCCGCGGCATGGCAGCCATCGGGGCAGGTAGTACGCGTACTTAGGGGAAACATTACACTTGGTCACGCAGTAGATTAGACTGATTACACTGACGATGATGGTGATTATGAAGTAAGGCGAAAGTCCGGTATACTCTAAAGCAGGAAAGTTAACTATCTTTTGTACTTGTTCCTTGGCTATCTGAGCTACTTGTAAGTTTGTCGCCTTAGCATCGTCGAGTGAGCTCCAGGTTAAAGGTCTTAGTTTTAGGCCGGAGAGCCGGTCAATAGTAATGTTTGGTCCAAATTTGATTGTAATCTCTTCTGGCTTTAGCATGCTCGTGAGCACGATCGCTCCTACCACCAACTGTGTATAGTTTCCGTGGGGAAACCATAAGATTCCGTTGGGCGGAACCTTAATAGCCTTACCTAAGGTTACATGCGCGAGCTGTCTACGATTAGTCAGTATAACCTCAGGTTCACTAGTCCTAATTAGAACACCTTGGATAGTTGTATGTACGGCGGTATCATTGGCGAGTGGGCCGATAAGCGTGCGGTTGCTGCATGCGTGTTTGGTGGATTCTGGCACGAATTCACCTGCGATAATCCATTCTAAGCAGTTTGTACTGTGGTCGGTTAGTAGCGCATGGGGGGCACAAAAAGCAATTCCGGGTCTGTGCTTGCATGCTCCTAGGTTCAGCGACTCGAAGCGCGTATGTCCCAATCTAGCTGCGTGTTGCGGTAATGGTAATCTCAGCTGCGTTAGCGTGTCGGGAGCGTTCCAACCTGTGTTGTAGACTCGGAAATAAGGTCGAACATCGCTGCGTTTGGGCAAGGGTAACTGCAAAATAAAGCCGAATCGAAATCCAGTTAAGTCTACACTTACTGGCATCACTCGTCCGAATTGGTAAGCTAAGCTGGGTCCACGCATTAGGATGGTCTTAGATATGCGGGGATCCATTGCGAATAGTCGTCGTAGCATAACGACATCAATAACAGCAGGGGAGAGTTCACCATTTAGCATAGACTCCATGATGGCCTGTACAGACGAGCGCATGTTCGCTCGAAGTATGTGGTCAATCAACTGGTGATGTACGTGTGTGACCTCTTTCTGGTCAGCACAACGGACCTGTTCGATCATGGAGACTACTTCCTGCATGCTGTGGTGTAGAAATGCATAAATGTCCTCATTGGCGCGGGTTAATTGCTTTATTGCCTTAGTGTTCCGAAAAGAAACGTCGTTCGTTTCGCGCATAAACTTTTCGAGAACAGTCACCTGTTGGCGTACGTTATTGATATGAACGCCGTTAGCGAAAGCCATTCCTAAACCTAGGAAACCAGAGACGGCGCCGGCGGCGGCGGCGATTAAGCTTGCAAAGCGCTTTTCTCGGCGATTGGTAAGGTCGCATAGGTGCTCATTTTCTACGCAGAAGGAATGCACAAGCAGCGAGTAATAATTTGTATCTAATATGCCATGATACGCGTCGTCTAGTTCGCGTTCTAGAGCACTCAAGGTTGTATGCAGCTGCGGATACTCAGTACAGTTCGCTTTCCTGCAGCAATCAGCTCGGCAGGAACCGTTGACCTCATATGGTGGGCAAACATTGCTCACGTAGGGGTCGGATTTGCGTTCCCAGTCTCTTAATGATAGCTGCAGGACTACTGGCAAATGCGTGGTCTGATCGGAGGTGATTACCAAACCTTGCGGTTCGACAACGACACCCACTTGGCGATTCACAAAAGCACCTAGTCGCGAGATTGCATCGCTGAAAGGCGAGAGCGTGGCGTGTGTGGAACTCAACGTCGAAAGCCAAAGTAACAGTAAGATGGTGCAAACTTTCCGCATACCTGTATTCTGACCTAATCCGCTATTCAAGCCAGGTGAAGAAGGTCGAGCCATCTTCCGGGGAGGCTCTGATTCATCCTCACTGTCCATTACTTGATCGTCAGTTTCACTCGGGGTTTCCCTACCAGTTGGTCTGACATTCTCTACGGTTGGTTCATTCTGCTCACCGAGATCCTCTTCGGAAGCGTTTAAACAGTCGGCCATCGCAAGGGCCAATTGTTCGTCCAAATCTTGAGTAGAGCTACTGATACTACTGCGTTGAAGTGTGCACGGTTCCGAGATCAGGTAGTCTACTTCTACGTGCTCACCTATCGTCATACCGCACTCGATTTGGAGCATATTAACGCTAGCCGGACGTCTCAGGAGTCTTAGACGCGCACACAAGAGCACCAGGCGGTCCCGTCTATGGGACTCGTCTGTAAACTCCATGTTATTCATTGTGTACTGAGCAAAAGTAGTTATTGGGACTCCCTCACTACCCTGATTCCTATAAATAAATTCCAACAGCTGGGGAGCTTCGCTCAGCATCTCGTGCAAATCGATATTGGCGGCGCGTGAGAGTCGTTGCATTCGGGGTGT
>JASANE010013379.1:0-12005 GCA_030248225.1 Trileptium ribeirensis | reverse complement strand
ATTGCTGTTGCGGTTGTACTGTGGATGGTTGCGTAATTACTTAGCTTCGTTTAAGACGGAGTTAACGACGGACGATGCAGCCACACGAAGTTTGAGTAGACGAGGACCACGAGGAGAACGCTGGTTAGAATTAGCATGACGAGAAGGCGGATGAAGCAAGCCCATCCGAAACACTTGCTCGATAGTTGCGGAGTAAGCGGGGACCCGAGGGCGTCGCCAGGGGACGAGACAGGGCCCCGAGGGCGTCGCCAAGGGAGGTGACAGGGGCCCGAGGGCATCGCCAGGGGAGGAGATGGGGATCCGAGGGCGTCGCTAGGGGAGTAGACGGGGATCCGAGGGCGTCGCCAGTGGAATAGACCGGGACCCGAGGGCGTCGCCAGGGAAGGAGACAGAGGCCCGAGGGCATCGGCAGAGGAGTAGACGGGAGCCCGAGGGCTTCGCCTGGGAGGAGACGGGGCCCGATGGCATCGCCAGGGGAGTAGACGGGGACCCGAGGCCGTCGCAGGGGAGGAGACGGGGCCCGAGGGCATGATGGATATAAAATAAGTGCGCTAACAACCTGGCTCCCTGGACTGTTGATAAGCTTTTATACGACGAACGCCCTTTCAGCAATAATAGTAGAAACAGTAATGTCTATTACAAAACTGACAAAGAGAGAACAGATTATATTATTTTATGTATATATATAATGTCTGTATTGCACGCATAGAGCAAACGACTGTGAAAAGAGCATTCGCCTAACCAAAAACACAACATACAATAGTTGTTGTACAATTATAGTAGCAGCGGTATGCTATGGTCTATGAGCGTTTTGCTAAAACCAAGCTTCCATTCGAATTATATTTGACCGCCGCTACGGTTGGCTTACATATAATATATACATGTACATACATTTACATATATACATTTTGTATATAATAACATAGTTATGTGTGCCTGAATGTTGTGTGTGTATGCATGAATGACATATATAAATTATATTTATATTGTTCCATGCATATAGCTTGTACATGTAAAATATATTTGTATATAAATGCATGTATTTTTGTATTTTTTATACATGTAAATGTATATATGTAGCTGTATATAAATATATATGGATATATATAAATATATATACATATGCATATATATATAGTTTCAGTCTGGTCGAGGCCAACCCCGTACAAGCAGCTTATGAGACGCAGCAAAATCGACACATGGAACAACAATTGTGTTATTAATAGGATTATATTCGTTTGTGTGTGACGATGTAATCAAATTATTCTCGAAGAGGCGACAATGGAATGGGACCATTTGGGGTTTTGACAGTTTTTGTAAAACACCAAGAATAGGCGCATATCCCGAAAGAATGGATGGGGGATTTTATTTCGTGGAAATTGGGTAACCGGAAAACCATATGTTGCAGGTATCCTGGTATCCTAGGGTCAAAATATAAGGTTAAGTATCATCCTTGTTTTGTTTGTTATCATCTAATTATTGGGTTTACAATGTTATTCTAAAACCCAGCAATAGGCGCAGGTCCGGAATGGATGGGGAACTCATTTCGTGGAAATTAGGTAACCGGGAATCAAACCCTGCGGGATAGATAGGAATCATAGGGTCAAAATATTAGGATAAATATTCTATTTTGGTTTGCTATCCTTCTCATTATTATATCATATCCTTCCTTAGTATACCATTTATACGGTTTTGCTCCGCTACTCCGAATTTATTTCTTTTACCATAGCACACAGTCCTACTAATTTTTAGTGCAGGTAAAAAAACTGGATCCCATTTCTCACCCCTCAAACTTTTCGCACTCGCCGGCCAAACTTCGCAAAAAATTTGCGCCACTGGACCCAAGTTCTTTGAAAATTCAATACTAATGAACAATGCAATGTTTGAACTACGAAAGCGACCGGATGGACTATTTAAGAGTCTAACCATAAATTGACTGCCTCTTTAACGATAAAAGTCACTGTCAGTTTGCCTGTAGCATAATGCACTAAAACAGCTATGTGCATTGGAAGTGAGAAAGAGCCAGATTTTCAGGCTATGGCTCCGCTTGGTTTTTGGTCAACGATTGTCCGGCTCGCTCGGCTCGGTTTTTTTCGGTGGTAATATAGGCTCATCTCGACTCTTACTTTCCTAATAATAAGTTTGCGTTTCAAGAGAAACCATAACATACAAACGGCCCATATATGTATATATATGTATATATAAATAGTTACGTTTGGAGCTTTTAAGAGCCAAGCCAAGGTTTATCTTGAAGGTTCTTGCTGTTGGCCTGCTATTGTATTCTATAGTTATATGCTATAATCATAACTATGCTTATTTTAATAGAAAAGAACTTTTAGGAGCCGACTACAACTTTCCCGAATACACTAGTCTCGGCTTGGGCCAGCTCTCGCTAACATTGAGCCGAGCTGAGAGCCTAAATTCTCACTTCTAATGAGCATGACATAAAATCTGCAGTACTTTCTGATCATAGGCAGAACAAATGTGTAACCGCTTCCAGGATTATATAAAAAACTATATGTAGCTAACAACGAAGTTGACATTATTTTAGCCCAAAAGATATTCAGGACTTATTTTAATATATAGACGTGTCTCGAAAATCAAAATCCGCGCAATAATAACTTAGCCAAAATATCTTAATTCATTATCATCTCACAGACTATATAAACTGCTAAATTTATCCAGTAAAATAGTTTATTACTGATCTTATTTTTAAACGGAAAGTGTTTTCTCGGTTAATACCAATACAGTATCGTCAAAAGTAAAAAATCTGTACAAATTTCAACAATATCAGTCGAACCATTGTCAAAATATAGATGAGAAAACAAAAAGTTTGTTTCTTACGATTTAATAAAATGTCAGTTTCGACTATTATCGTTCATTATTTGAAATTCTAATGACGTTAAGTGTATTGAAGTAATGTTCATGCAAATTAGGTATATTTGATATCAGGGTAGTCAATGATATCAGGGTAGACCGGTATATAAACTTTAACTTGTCTGTCCGTCAGTCATGGAAGCAGCTTAAGTAATTTACTGTATGTCACCTGATTTTACGGGTTGCTGCTCCACCGGCGAAATTAACTTTTGTTTTTTTTCTATTCGTATTGTTTACTGTGTAATAAAGCCATTTTTTTCACTTAGGTCATTAACTAAACGGACTCGAGTTGTAGTTGGTCCAGCGTCTTTCCAGAGAGCTCGCTTCCGAGTGCGCGGTGCAGTGATTTTTTTCCTAGGACAATTCAATAAAGGGAAGGATGCGAACACTGGTAGAAAAATTGTCATGGGCCTTATTGGGAGGTATTGGTGGGTCTAGCGTTGATTAGCTCTATTTTCTATAAAATAACAGGCAACACCTCGACGTCAAGCGGTTCTCGAGAGATAGCCTTCTGCTGGGGCAATAGCCTGTACCCGAGCTAGTGGACGATAAACCACGCACAAATGTCCGAATCCCCTGCGTTATTGGTGGATAGTGGGCGACAAACCACGCTATAAAATGATCCTATGCTTGGAGATCTTCCTGTCACTAATGGACCCTTGTCCTGGATGGTCGACAGAAACGTGTGCCTGATATCTAACGGTTAACCGTCGACTACACATGAGATGGGGTCTGTTCTGATAATAGGCGGCCATGGATGGTGAAAAACTCGTGTCGGTGAAAGACCCAAGCGACAGCTGGGCCGAAAGAAAAATTTGTTGCATCAACTATGGATATGGCAAATCGAATATCGAATCAGAGCGTTTTCCTGAAAGAACACGTATAGGGTAGGTCTGATCTGTGGGAGAATTAGCACGACTTCGGAACATAAGGTAAGCGAATCCAACAACGGAACGTGCGCGTTGCATCGTTTAACATTGGATTTTTATTTAGTAGATCATACGAACTTACCGCTAGGCTGGATCAACACTGCATCGATGTTTGCGCGTTACAATAAACCAGATAGGGAGGGGCAAGTAAAAGGATATCAGTCAAAGCTGCAAGATTATCTATAATGGTTGTACAAGGGTACAAAGGCGAAAGTCCGAGAGAAGGAACTTCTCTATCACATCTTCCTCGGTAATACAAACTCCCGAAAACGAGTGGAGGTATAAAGAAGCAAAACTGCACGATTATCTATAATGGTTGTACAAGGGTACAAAGGCAAAAGTCCGAGAGAAGGAATGTCTCTATCACATCTTCCTCGGTGATACAAACTCCCGAAAACGAGTGGAGGTATAAAGAAGCAAAGCTGCAAGATTATCTACAATGGTTGTACAAGAGTACAAAGGCGAAAGTCCGAGAGAAAGAACTTCTCTATCACATCTTCCTCGGTGATCACATCTTCCTCGGTGATACAAACTCCCGAAAACAAGTGGAGGTATAAAGAAGCAAAGCTGCAAGATTATCCACAATGGTTGTACAAGGGTACAAAGGCGAAAGTCCGAGAGAAGGAACTTCTCTATCACATCTTCCTCGGTGATACAAACTCCCGAAAACGAGTGGAGGTATAAAGAAGCAAAGCTGTAAGATTATCTGCAATGGTTGCGCAAGGGTATAAAGGCGCAAATCCGAGAGAAGGAACTTCTTTATCACATCTTCCTCGGTGATACAAACTGCCGAAAACGAGTGGAGGTATAAAGAAACAAAGCTGCAAGATTATCTACAATGGTTGTGCAAGGGTACAAAGGCGAAAGTCCGAGAGAAGGAACTTCTCTATCACATCTTCCTCGGTGATACAAACTCCCGAAAACGAGTGGAGGTATAAAGAAGCAAAGCTGCAAGATTATCTATAATGGTTGTACAAGGGTACAAAGGCGAAAGTCCGAGAGAAGGAACGTCTCTATCACATCTTTTCGGTGATACAAACTCCCGAAAACGAGTGGAGGTATAAAGAAGCAAAGCTGCAAGATTATCTACAATGGTTGTGCAAGGGTACAAAGGCGAAAGTCCGAGAGAAGGAACGTCTCTATCACATCTTTTCGGTGATACAAACTCCCGAAAACGAGTGGAGGTATAAAGAAGCAAAGCTGCAAGATTATCTACAATGGTTGTACATGGGTGCAAAGGCGAAAGTCCGAGAGAAGGAATTTCTTTATCACATCTTCCTCGGTGATACAAACTCCCGAAAACGAGTATAGGTATAAAGAAGCAAAGCTGCAAGATTATCTACAATGGTTGTGCAAGGGTACAAAGGCGAAAGACCGAGAGAAGGAACTTCTCTATCACATCTTCTTCGGTGATACAAACTCCCGAAAACGAGTGGAGGTATAAAGAAGCAAAGCTGCAAGATTATCTATAATGGTTGTACAAGGGCACAAAGGCGAAAGTCCGAGAAAGGGAACTTCTCTATCACATCTTCCTCGGTGATACAAACTCCCGAAAACGAGTGGAGGTATAAAGAAACAAAGCTGCAACATTATCTACAATGGTTGTGCAAGGGTACAAAGACGAAAGTCCGAGAGAAGGAACTTCTCTATCACATCTTCCTCGGTGATACAAACTCCCGAAAATGAGTGGAGGTATAAAGAAGCAAAGCTGCAAGATTATCTATAATGGTTGTACAAGGGTACAAAGGCGAAAGTCCGAGAAAAGGAACTTCTCTATCACATCTTTCTCGGTGATACCAACTCTCGAAAACGAGTGGAGGTATAAAGATGCAAAGCTGCACGATTATCTACAATGGTTGTACAAGGGTACAAAGGCATAAGTCCGAGAGAACGAACTTCTCTATCACATCTTCCTTGGTAATACAAACTCCCGAAAACGAGTAGCGGTATAAAGAAGCAAAACTGCAAGATTATCTATAATGGTTGTACAAGGGTACAAAGGCGAAAGTCCGAGAGAAGGAACTTCTCTATCACATCTTCCTCGGTGATACAAACTCCCGAAAACGAGTGGAGGTATAAAGAAGCAAAGCTGCAAGATTATCTACAATGGTTGTACAAGGGTATAAAGGCGAAAGTCCAAGAGAAGGAACGTCTCTATCACATCTTTTCGGTGATACAAACTCCCGAAAACGAGTGGAGGTATAAACAAGCAAAGCTTCAAGATTATCTATAATGGTTGTACAAGGGTAGAAAGGCGAAAGTCCTAGAGAAGGAACTTCTCTATCACATCTTCCTCGGTGATACAAACTCCCGAATACGAGTGGAGGTATAAAGAAGCAAAGCTGCAAGATTATCTACAATGGTTGTGCAAGGGTACAAAGGCGAAAGTCCGAGAGAAGGAACTTCTCTATCACATCTTCCTCGGTAATAGAAACTCCCGAAAACGAGTGGAGGTATAAAGAAGCAAAGCTGCAAAATTATCTACAATGGTTGTGCAAGGGTACAAAGGCGAAAGTCCGAGAGAAGGAACTTCTATATCACATCTTCCTCGGTGATACAAACTCCCGAAAACGAGTGGAGGTATAAAGAAGCAAAGCTGCAAGGTTATCTACAATGTTTGTGCAAGGGTACAAAGGCGAAAGTCCGAGATAAGGAACTTCTCTATCACATCTTCCTCGGTGATAGAAACTCCCGAAAACGAGTGGAGGTATAAAGAAGCAAAGCTGCAAGAGTATCTATAATGGTTGTGCATGGGTACAAAGGCGAAAGTCCGAGAGAAGGAACTTCTTTAACACATCTTCCTCGGTGATACAAACTCCCGAAAACGAGTATAGGTATAAAGAAGCAAAGCTGCAAGATTATCTACAATGGTTGTGCAAGGGTACAAAGGCGAAAGACCGAGAGAAGGAACTTCTCTATCACATCTTCTTCGGTGATACAAACTCCCGAAAACGAGTGGAGGTATAAAGAAGCAAAGCTGCAAGATTATCTATAATGGTTGTACAAGGGCACAAAGGCGAAAGTCCGAGAAAGGGAACTTCTCTATCACATCTTCCTCGGTGATACAAACTCCCGAAAACGAGTGGAGGTATAAAGAAACAAAGCTGCAACATTATCTACAATGGTTGTGCAAGGGTACAAAGACGAAAGTCCGAGAGAAGGAACTTCTCTATCACATCTTCTTCGGTGATACAAACTCCCGAAAATGAGTGGAGGTATAAAGAAGCAAAGCTGCAAGATTATCTACAATGGTTGTGCAAGGGTACAAAGGCGAAAGACCGAGAGAAGGAACTTCTCTATCACATCTTCTTCGGTGATACAAACTCCCGAAAATGAGTGGAGGTATAAAGAAGCAAAGCTGCAAGATTATCTATAATGGTTGTACAGGGGTACAAAGGCGAAAGTCCAAGAAAAGGGTGGGGGGGGTGGGGGGTGGGTGTTGTGTGGGGGGGGGGTGGTGGTGGGGTGTGTTTGTGGTGGTTTTTTTTGTTGGTGTTGGGGTGTTTTTGTGTGTGTTGGTTTTGTGGGGTTGTGTTTGTGGTTTGGTTGGTGGTGTTTTTTTTGGGGTTTGGGTTGTTGGGGTGTGTGGGTTGTTGGTGGTTGTGGGGTTTGTGGTTTGTTGTGTTTTGTGGTGGGTGTTTGTTTTTTGTGGTGTGTGTTGTGGGTGTGTTTTTGGTTTTTCTGTGTTGTTCTTGGTGGGGGGGTGTTTGTTTGGTTTGTGTGTGTTTGGTTGTTGTTTGGTTTTTTGTTCTGTTTGGCTTGGTGGGTGCTTGGTGTGTGTGTGGGTGGTGTGGTGGGTTCGTTTGTGGTTTTTGTGGTGGTTGTTTGTTGTTGTGTGGCTTTTTCTGTGGGTGGTGGGTTGTGTGGTGGGGGTGTGGTTGGTGTTGGGTGTTTTTTGGTCTGGGGGGGTGTGTGAATGCATCATTTACCTTAAGATGTGTGCAGCAGGGCCGGATTTTGTCAGTCTGCCGCGGCTCTAAAGCCATGCTTGGCTAGCCGCGATCAGCCAGTGTGACATTTTTTGGGCCGAGCCAGACCCTACAAATATATTTAGCTAATAGTAAAGCGAGGCTGATAAATTGTCACAAGGGCCGGAATCGGCTCTAAAAGCCAGAAATATATGACGACAATGGAAAATCGCTAAAAAATGGAAATTGGTGATATTTATGGTCATATATTCGTAAAACATCCTTCCAGTTACAATAGCATAATTTTCATGCATAAAAGAGCGTGTTTTACATAGCTACTAGGTTGGCTTGTAAAAGGCGCTTAAACAAAAATTTTGAAAATAGCGATATTTACGTATTTATTTTACCTGCATTTATGCGTCTTGCGTTAATTACTACTAATCTTGCTTTTTTGGGCCTAGAGCGAAATATTTTCCCTGTAACACAATCTGCTAAACTGAATGTAATAAATATTTTTTCAGTACTCCGGTCCGGCTATCAAACCCTGAGACATAGCCACTCCCGGCTCGTACAAACATACTAGCATAGCTTAGCTATTTATTTTATTTATGAAAGGCCGGATGTGGCTGTGCCTTTTTGTCACGAGCCGGAATTGGCTCTGTGACAGAATCCGGCCCTAGGTGCACACATCTTAAGGTAAATGATGCATAACTCGTGTGTGAGATGGGTGGCGGGCGGTCTGCGCGGTGGTGTCCTATGTTGGTGGCGTGTGTGGATCCTTTTGCCCCGGTGTAGGGTCCCTGTTTTCACTATATAGTGTTTGCCACCCCATGTTTTTAATAAATTTTTTTCGAAGTTAGCTAGTTCGCGTATTACAACTTCTCGAAGTGTCAGGGACACAGGTCTTTTTGGGTTTTTTTGGCGGGGTCGGGATTTTTGGGGCAGTCCGGGTTTTTGGAATTAGGAAAAATACCGGGCAGGTGGCTTATACCGCATTGTTACAGGCGGGTGTCCGTATAGCTCTCTGCGATAGATGCGGCCGCTGGTCGATGCGGCGTTCCGTTTATGTCGAGTGCTTTGGACCGATCCTCCCCCGCGTCCCTGTTGCATACTTGTGCGCCCCGTTTTTTATTTTTTTCGGTTGCTGTTCGCGTTTCCTTCTCGTAGCGTGGGGGACCGAGTCTTTGCGCGTTTTTTTTTTGCTGTTCGATTTTTGAGCAATGTTCCTGGGTTTTCGTATTTAGAAATTCGGACGTTGACTATACTTGTTCGACGGTGTCCGTTATAGTTAAATCGCGCCAAATTGGTAGCTAAGGGAGCGTACGACACTGTCAAGAAAAAATGTAGTAGCTAGGGGTGTGTTGTACACCCTCGGCGATTGATTTACAGTACGGGTGTTACACTGATTGTCTTTACGGTAGTGTCGTGGCTACAGGGGGGCAAAAGCTCCAAACAGCGGGGACATTATAACGTGAACGCCCCACTAATCATGTCTAGCTACTACATTTTGGGGCTAGCTATTATTTCACGCTGACAGTCCAGCTCGACTATTAAAATTTTGAATAGCCTAGCTAGGCTATGAATTTGTCATCGAGTGTCGAGCCAGACTGTGCTTTTGTCACGAGACATTCAGCTGAAATCCTATAACTTAAGCCAAAGACTATTTAGTTCACGAAGATTACGTTTTACTGTACGTATCTGAATAATGCCCCAAAGGCAGCATGCTGCTTAAAACGTCTTTGTATATATTAAAAACAAATATATAGCTTAGAATTAGCGCGAAAATGCTATATAATAAAATGTTATTACACTTAAAACACCACAAATAAAATTTCTCAATTGACGGTTTTCCCAGGCGCTCCGTTTGTCATACAAAGCATAGCTAAACTATCTGTTTGTCACATTAAGACTAGCTATCAAGCTATCAAAATCTACTATCGTAGTACAGCTAAGCTATACTACCCCCGAACTAGATGAGTTGGACGTGTGACATAATTTGTACCTGGCGCACGCATCTTACCGTAAATAGAGCCCTGTGGGTAGAGCCGTTTTGCGTTCCCGTACCCGCAGGTGAGTCGGCACCCCGTACCCGTACCCGCCCGTGCCCGTGAAACTTTGCCTTTACCCGCCCGCGGGTACCCGCGGGTACCCGTTATAAATGCATGAAGCCAACTACAAAATGTGATGAATTATTATGTAGTCTAAAACAACACTATAATTACACTGTGATTGCGAACCGTTATATGTTTGATTCGTTCTTAAAATATGCTTTCGAAAAAGTTTACCGTTTAACATAGAAAAGCTTCCGTTTCGCCTTACATCTATCTATAATTGGACAAAAAAGCAAATCTATTAGCTATAAAAGTATTACTGTTATTATTGTTATTATTATTATTTTTATTATTATTATTATTACTATTATTATTATTATTATTTTTATTATTATTATTTTTTATTATTATTTTTATTATTATTATTAGTCGAATTCGGACATTTCAGAAAGTTGTTTTATAGATAATTGTATATTTGTATAATTTCACGGGTACCCGCAGTTACCCGTAAAATCACGATGCCTACCCGTACCCGCCCGTACCCGTAATGCGTTTACCCGTGCGGGTACGCACGGGTACGGGTATACCCGCGGGTACGGGTACTACCCGCAGACCCCTAACCGTAAATGATGCATAAGGACACGTTCCACGTGTAGATGATGCAACGCTCGTAAAAAATCCTTCAGATAGTGTCAGTGGTAAGTGCCCGAAAGGAAAATCGAGGCTACTCTGTTTGGACACGTTGCACAGTGATATGAAGTTTGCCGGCGTTCATACTGATCAGGCAAAAGACAGAAGTAAACGGTCCCAAGGATCAAGAAGACCAGCGGACCTCACGACATTGTCGGCCAAACGGTAAAATAGAAAAAGGTTTATTTCCTAAACGGTTAGGTTCGTATTACGGAAGCCTACAAAATTATACACAGAATCAATTTTCCCAATAGCTCTAGTGCGCTAAATTCGAGAAAAATACGCTATTTTTGCACCAAATCCTCAGTTTTATAGAAACAACATAACCCATTATGCTATTTTGAAGCACACATATAGTCACCTAGTTTTGCCTTTAATTACTTTTGGCTATGTTCAAGCTGAAGTTTGCGACACCTGTCTCGCAAACAAATTTGTGCTCGTTTCAGCATTACAATTTTGTGTCGACTAGCATAATGACAGTTACTACATAGCTAGGTGTGAAGATTGACTTTCTGTGGTTTTGCTTGCTATATTTTTGTTTCTCTTTTTTGAATTAATAAAATCAGACAATTTTTTACGATTCACCGATCTCGATGCGTTAGTATAATACATTAGGTATGCTAATTCAGTTTATAGGTATATGGAAATTAGTGGTTTGCAGAGTATACTTACGAACAGGCCTGATGTATTGTAGCCGGCAGCATAGTCCATTCAACAAACAACGGCGGTTTCAAGTTATGAAGTTTCCAATCAAAACAACAAACTAAATCCGAGTTTTGGCTGAAAACAGGTGTTCCTGTGCTGTGCATCTTGTGAACCAACGGGCAAAGTTCTCTCTTTTATATGGGTAGCAGCCGCATTGCAAACGACAAAGGTGTAACTACAGACACCAATCTGTTATAATCGTATGAAGCATCGCACCGCCTAGCCCCTCCACTCCTCGTCCAGCGATTGTAACCAAAACCACAAAGTTTTAGCCAAATACTGGGAAAATTATAAAAAATTGTTCACCTGTCGCAAAACTCCCGCCGCTCAATCACACAACCCACCGTTGACACCATATGTCGTTATGCATCTTTTACCTTAAGATGTGTGTACCTAGGGCCAGATTTTGTCACACAGTCAAGTCTGGCTCCTGAAGTTTTGGAATAGTCTATCCCGGCCCTTGCAGAATAAAGCGCACAACCTAGCTAGATCAGTACGTTTATACTAGTCGGGCTGGGCCATGTATCTTTATGTTAACTGACGGCGTTGGCCATTGGAGCGTATTTATTAGCCCTGATTTCCATGATACAAAATTATACATGCCGAAGCAAGGGCTCAGGCGGCCATACCACTGAGGTCGCGGACCCCACTCCCCAAGGCCCTGGTCTACCGCTAGAGGGTAACGCCCTACCGCCCACCCATTGGTGCGTCACGCCTCCCCATCTCCCTCCCCCAGCAAAAATTTTAGGAAAAATTAGCCAAAAATGATCTAAAAACGGCGAAATCGGAGTCAAATTGGCAAAAAACTGGGTAAAATTGACAAAATGTCTGCCCTTCCTATCCCC
>JASANE010013378.1:0-30280 GCA_030248225.1 Trileptium ribeirensis | reverse complement strand
TATTGCGAGCAGAAAGCGAAGAATAAATAAACGGTAAACGGTATATCAAAAATAGATGGATTATAATTTCAATTAGCAGAATTTTGGCAACAAAAAATAGATTGTTACAAAAATTATTGGTGCAACTAACTTTGTTTCTAATGAATGTGAATCTAGGTTAGATTATAAATTCTGGGCGGTTGTCATATTAGTATATAGTTAGTTTTCGAAAAAAAAAAAAAAAAAAAAAAAAAAACAAAAAATATTTCAATTAAAAAATTAAGTTTTGCAATATTTGTCCTATTAAATTTTAATCCTGATCGCGGTGCTGGAATTTCACTGCATCGAGCCAGATTCATTTCGCTATGGTTGGTCGCAGAGCGAAACTATACTTCGACGCGATAAACAGATATATAATATATATCTATAATTTTATACATAGATTACATACATAAGCATTGATTCAGTTAGATTGTGCTGCGTTTATTTTCTGGATATAGCTACAGCGGTTGGTCTATCTTTAATTGTGCCTATGTGGACACATATAAATAATTCCAAATGCGCAATATATCAAAACTGCAGTACCTCGCAAAGTGAGGGTGAAACCGAGCAAATCGCCACTTTTCAAGTTAGTGGTAATTTTGTTAAATCATCTTGTAAAAATACTTTGTGTCCCACTATAATGTACTAGATTAAAACCAAATTATTGGGAAATTAAAGGCTGTTGAACGAAAAAAAAAAAATAAATGATGAAAACGAACAAATATTCGTGCTAGTCTTTTAGAATTAAATGAACCGAAAAAACTACATTCTTCTATACTTTTGCGATATATACCGAGTGAAGACAGACTATATCCGGCAATCGAGGTCATTGACCCCTAGTCCAATGACACTTGAGAAAGTATGAACAATCGCGCCGAGTTGGACATTGAGAAAACCTATTATACTCTATGCGGCATAGCAAAGCATAACAAGACAAATGAGAAAACTACTTATAATGAAAATCTGTTCTTCGTCCGTAAAAATGGTTGAGCACTGTGAAATGGTACAATATAGTTGATATTAGACTGAATAGATAAATTGGCAGAACATTAGAGTAAGTACCCTAAAAAATAGATTGTTAGAGTAAATATATTGGCAGAACGCTACAGACTATCTAGACGAAAATAGATTGTTACACGAAAAATAGACGAAAATAGATTGTTACACGAAAAATCTGTTGATCCTAAAATTAAATTGTGCGAAAAAATATAGTTGAATTTATTCTGAAAGAAAAAAAAAAATATACTGTGCTCCTAGAATAAATTAGAAAAATATTGGGTAAATATATAGCAACATTCTGAAATTCTGAAAATAACTATTTCTGGGAAATAGTGAGACCGACCAGCCAAATTTTGAGTTTAGGCAGTGGCCGGCTGGCCATATATTTTTCAGGCAAACTGTAGATTCTGATGAGCTGATTCTGATATGTTTTTGACGTGAACCTGTATCGAGAAATACAGTTGTCGAATGAAAAAAAAATTTATTGAAATCCATCGATCTTAATCGGATGAAAAGTTATGACGACAGAAACGGACAAAAAGTAAGTTTCACGATTCTTGCCCTAGCCGTAACGGAGCCTAAACTCGCTTAGTTCGTCCCGCTTCAATTAGATATAAAATATTACTTATATATACCATTTTCCACTATTTAGATAAACGAAAAATCTTTGAATTTAACCGAAATTTAGTGTGCAATGTTTAGTGGTATAGAGAATGCGTAATGTAGCGCAATTTCCTGATTTTGGAAACATGACTCTGACGTTTCTTTTAAATAACCTATTTTCTGTTACCCCCGCGCTTAGAAAAGAGCTGGCTAGTTGCACTATTGCGACTCATGTCGTAGTAGCATGCACTTAAACTCGTTACACTGTTACTGAACCGTATAATGAAATCTGCATCAAAAATATGGGGCCGTGGCATCAATAGTCGGAGTAATTATCAATCACCTGAACTACTTGTTGTTATTTACACAATTTCGGTACGTAATGTCGACTTGTGTCTCAAGTTACATTTCGTTGACTGATATGTTTGTAGACTTCTATTGTTTTTACATCGATCTAAAAATTTCGCGTGTAGAATAGTTGATAGTTGATTATTTTTGTTAATATTACAGGTTTTAAACCACGACTGGTGCCAAGCCGAAAGGTCCACTTTTCACGATAAGCCGAATTTCACAATGGGGATCATCGACAGAGTCAGCCGTGTGTCAAATCGTACAAAACTATTCTGCCGCTGCCGGAATTTTCTGCACCGCCACTCCGCAAAAAAAGATAAAACTGCGATAGTGTGACGGTACGCGCGACAAATCTGGACTTCCTTAACCGTGATGTACTGGGAAAACTACCCTCACATAAAATACTACCGAATACATTCGTCATAACGTCAAAAACTCTGCACCGGCCTTTAGAGCTAAACAAGAAAAAGTGATTGATTATCTTATAAAGGTCAAGACTTCTAATATTATGTAGCAACGACAGTAATATTATTTCTAAAAACACGAACAACTAGATTTGAAAAATTTCGATTTACCAATTTAAACAAAAAAACGTTTTAGGTATCATCATCGAAAATTGTCGGTTCTTAGATATATAACAACTCAGCGCTCTGACAGAAATGGCAAGAACAAAAAACCAAAACCGTGAGAAATCGCTAAACCTATCATGCCGCGTTTAAATCCAAAGGGCACCTCTAGAAGAAGTAACCACTTTCTCCAGCCCAACATGATAGACGGGAACTTCGGACAACCCTAAAATTTACACGGCTGTCCACAGGAAAAAGCCGGTTCCCGGGGCCACCAATTTTTGGAGGAAAATTAAAGTGGTGGAATTAAAAATGTCAAATATTTCGACACCTCCACTGAATTTTTACGGTGAACGTATTTTCAGGAAAAACTACATTTTAGCCTTATAAATACTGCTTCTTAAAAACAATTTGCAAAAAAAAATACAAATTTTCAGACATAAAAAAATTTTTGAACCTATTTCGGCCTAGCGCGACGACATGGAAAATTGGGGGATTTTTGAAAACTGGGGTCCCACTCTGGAGATGCGATATTAATAGTCATTAAGTCATATTCTGGCTGCCGTAATAGCAAAGTAGTGTAATTCAATAAATTGAGTCTTAAAGTAGGTTGGTTGCATAACGTTATAGCATAACTGACCTGTCCACAGTGGGGGTGGGGGGAATCCCCCTCCCACTTTTCAAATCCGATGTCTTGAAAATTTTCCCCACGTCCGTCTGACTCGGCCGAAACCCCCATGTTCAACTAATTCCAAAAATGTTTTATGTCTGAAAATTTATGTTCTTTGTTTGCAAATTGTTTTTTAAACATTAATTACCACTATTTATAATGCTAAAATATTGTTTTTTAGCTTGAAAGTACGTTCACAGTAGTAAAAATACATGAAAATATGGAAATATTTTGTATGTTTAAGCAAAATTTATCCCCCCACTTTGAAATTTCCCCCGAAAATGAACATGGCCCCCCCATTTTTCGGAGGGCTGTAGACAGGCCAGCATAAACATATCAGCTGCAGTCGTTTACAAGATCTGAGCTTTAGATTGTTCTTCTAAACGCCATATTTTTTTACGCAAAACCGTTGACATACCATCACACACCGACAAATGCTTTTGACATCCTTCCCATGCGCCTAGTTTTTAGAGGCGTTTAAGAAAGCCTAGTGCAAGCGAAATTGCGCCATGATTCATGACGCTTTAGCGTGGGGACACAGAAATTATTTTTATATATATATCATTGAGTAAATGTGGTGGCGCTGTACAAAAATTGCATGTACATCATGATGCTAACACATATAAACACCTCCCTCCTTAAATGTTTTTCTCAATTTTATACTTCATGTTTAACACTGAGTGTATACATTTATAGTCATATAAATTTGAACAATTAATACATGGATTTCTGAATGTAGAGACGAAAAGTGAGCGAACGAAAAATTCTTAGATACGGTGAACAAATGTCCGTTATCCGTTTAGGTATGCTGCTGATGTCATTTTGGAGAGCAATTCAATTGAGCTATATAGTTACACATACTGTTGTCGTCAATATTTACGCAAAAATAGTCCAATCGGTTGACCCCGACAAAATCGTAGATCGGTCGGAACCTGTTTTTCATTCCTTCCACCGTTAAAAACAGAGTGAGTTGATATAAAGGGACGAACTTACTTTTTACAAAAATCCCCCCTCAACGCTCGAGTTGTTGGTATAATGTTGTAGAACGATTTATCTTTGATGTGAATCCTTCAATAGGCAATAAGCGAGTATATTCTGTCTTAACTATTTATTCCAAACATGATCACAAAAATATTCGGCACATTTTGTTAGTTGATGCTCTGACTTCTTCAAATAGGGGTCCCTAGGTATTTCGATCTTCCCAGTTCATAGCTTGTGCGGTACCTCCACCGTCCCCCTAGTTTACTCTCCCCAAGGATGGTTTACTGTGCCCACATAAAAATAACCAAAACTTTTTGTCTGATGGGTTAAAAAATATAATTTTCCAAATTTTTAGCTAAAAAACGGAACTTTGCCTGTGGGGCAAAAATCAAAATTTTCACTTTTAGTAAGCACAATTATTGCAAACTGGTACCTTCGCCGAGAATTTTCGGGGTCCCTCTTAACTTTTGAGGAGACGCTCGGATCATGCCATGGGGTACAAACTTGTTAGCTTGCAGAAGCCTGGTTAACTGTGTACACTCGGACGAAGTAAATATACAAATTGAAAACTCACCAATTTTAAAAGGAGCCTACTGTTATTAAATAAACGAAAGTCCTCATAATTAAAAATCATAATTAAACTGCCTTTTTGCACTGTTTCCAAAAATCTAGTTTTATTCCTATGAGCTTATAATCAGTTTCGAGGTAATGTTCACCATTTTAAATAAAAGTAATTTCAATTAATTAAATAAAAAAACAATTTGTTCAACTGTAAATATAGGCAGGCTTTTTGTTTCTGGCTATTCTATGAAAAATGTTTTAGCCGAATTGAAATATTTTTAGCCAAATTTGAGACTCGCGTGTGGCAAATTCAAGTTGACTGGAAATTTCTAGAACATTTGTAGTGTTATTATAAGTGCTAGAAACAGGTATACACTATATAAATGTATACTAATTTATTGTTCATTTTCATTTATTCATGTTTAATGAACATGAATAAATGAAAATGAACAACTGATTAAGTATACATTTATATAGTGTATATACCTGTTTCTAGCACTTGACACCATAGCACTACAAATGTTCTCAAAATTTTCCAGTGCAAATTGCCTTGATATGCCACACGCGAGTCCTCCAAATTTGGCTAAAAGATTGTTGGATTGGCTAAAAAATTTTGGTGGTTTTAGCCAATTGGCTATGCAGAAAAAATCAAAAAAGCCTGCTCATGTTACAGTTGAAGCGAATTGTTTTATTTAATTAATTGAAATTCCTTTATTTTAAATAGATTAAAATTATTTACCTCGAAACTGAATTATATAACTCATAGAGATAGAAGTTAGATTTTTGGAAACGGTGAAAATAGCAGTTCATATAGATTTTTAGTCATCTGAGAACTTTTTCGTTTATTTAATAACCAGTAGCTCCTTTTATCGCCAAGTTGGTGAGTTTAGAATATTGTATATTTACTTCATAGAGATGTACACATTGAGCATCCGGGCTTCTGCAAGCTAACAAGATTATACCCCATGGCATGATCCGACGGTCTCCTTTTCGAAACCCGGGGGGGGAGGGGAGCCGAAAATTCTCGGGGCGATTTCCCAGTTTGCAATAATTGTGCTTACTAAAAGTGGAAATTTTAGTGATTTTTGCCCCACAGGGCAAAATTTGGGTTTTTAGCTAAAATTTGGAAAAATTCATATTTTTAACCCATCAGACAAAAGTTTGGTTATTTTTATGTGGCGCAGTAAAACTACATACTTTGGGGAAATGAACTGGGGGACGATAAAATTTACCGTGGAGTATGAACTGGGAAGATCGAAATACCTAGGGACCCCTATTTGAAGAAGTCAGAGCATCAACTAACAAAATGTGCCGAATATTTGTGATAGTGTTTGAATAGTTGAGCAGATATACTCGCTTATTGCCTATTGAAGGGCTCACAGTGTGCAATTACATAGAAGATAAATCGTTCTACAACATTATACCAACAACTCGAGCGTTGAGAGGGGGATTTTTGTAAAAATTAAGTTCAGTCCTTTATATCAACTGTGGTCTGTTTTTAACGGTGGAAGAATGAAAAAATTTGTCAGGCAGGGTTCCGCAACCGAGGGTACCCGATTTTTTTCTGGGGTCCTCAACCGATTGGACTCGTTTTTTTGCGTAAATATTGACGACAACAGCACACTATGTGTAGCTATATAGCTGGTGAATTGCTCTACAAAATGACATCAGCAGCATATATATATATATATAGCTCGATCGGTTGCGCAGATGTTGCCGTTTTCGTATATTTTGGGTCTCATGGGCCCATTTAAAACATCTATTGATCCACATTTTACATTTTAAAGGAGTCGCGTAGCAAATCATAATAGCCTCGTGGAGACGTATTTGCTGTACAAAATTTGGCTTAGTAATATACACTATTTGATTAAATGATGCCTAATTTTGCTCGTATTTTCAGGGAAGGTTTTTG
The DNA here is from genome assembly GCA_030248225.1 of Trileptium ribeirensis. Classification (NCBI taxonomy): domain Eukaryota; kingdom Metazoa; phylum Nematoda; class Enoplea; order Enoplida; family Thoracostomopsidae; genus Trileptium; species Trileptium ribeirensis. The sequence goes on along the minus strand of JASANE010013378.1, from coordinate 23,616 downwards.
GAATCGGGTTTCCTGCCTAGCTAAAGGCCACAAGTAGAGATTTCAAGTTTCCAATGAGCTGTCGCCCGCATCAGTCCGCCCCGCTGAAATTGAGTTATGTGTGTTACCCTAAAACAGAATAACGGACATTGACAAATTTCACCACTATCACGTCTAGTAAGAATTTTTCGTTCGCTCGTTTCATTCTCTACATTCAGAATCCATGTATTAATTGTTCAAATTTATATGACTATAATATTATACATCAGTGTTAAACATGAAGTATAAAATTAGAAAAAACATTTTAAAAGAAAGTGTTTATATGTGTTAGCATCATGATGAGCTTACATGCAATTTTTGTCCACACGTGGACGCACAATCAATTTTACTCAATGATATATTAGGTATGTAGCACAAATTCAAGTTTGCTGCTGCCACGCTAAAGCATCATGAATCATCGCGCAACGGAGCATCGCTTAGTTTTTTTGCTTTAGCTTTCTTCAACGTGTTCTAGGACTTGGCGCATGGGAAAGGATGTCTCGTTTCCGTACGAAGCCGGTTCGTCATATGATGGTATGTCAACGGTTTGTGGTGGGAATATTGGCGTTTAGAAGAACAATCTAAAGCTCAGATCTTGTAAACGACTGCAGCTGATCTGGCCTGTCTACAGCCCTCCGAAAAGTGGGGGAAACTTTGGGGGCCCCATGTTCATTCTCGGGAGAAAATTAAAAGTGGGTGGGGGTTAATTTTGTTTAAAAATACTAAATATTTCTATATTTTCATGTATTTTTACTACCGTAAATGTATTTTCAAGCTAAAAAACGATAATTTATCTTTATAAGTAGTGGTAATTAATGTTTAAAAAACAATTTGCAAACAAAAACAAATTTTTTGACATAAAAAATTTTTGGAATTAGTTGAACGTGGGGGTTTCGGCCGAGTGGGGGGACGGACAATGGGGAAAATCTCACGAACATGGGGATTTGGAAAGTGGAGGATCCCCCCACTGTAGACACGCCAGTTATGTATAACGTTATGCAACCAAGTGCTTTTAAACTAGACTATGAATTACACTACTTGCTATTACGGCAGCCAGAATATGACTTAATGACTATTAACTATATATCTGGCCTGTCCAGAGTGGGGGGACCCCCACTTTCAAAATCCCCCCATGTTCGTGAGATTTCCCCCATGTCCGTCACCCACTAGGCCGAAACCACCAAGTTCAAGTAATTCCAAAAATTTTTTATGTCTGAAAATTTGTATTTTTTTTTTTTGCAAATTGTTTTTAAACAATTACCACGTATTTATAAGGCTAAAATGTCATTTTTAGTTTGAAAATACGTTCACGGTAGTAAAAATTCATGAAAATATCGAAATATTTAGCATTTTTAATTCCACCACTTTTAATTTTCCTCCAAAAATGAACATGGTGGGCCCCGGAAGTCGCCCCCCCCCCCGCTTTTCGAAGGGCTGTGGACAGGCCAGTATATATATAAATTTAGGGTTGTCCGAAGTTCCCGTCTATCGGATGAGATTGTCAGGGCTGGAGAAAGTGGTTACTTCTTCTAGAGGTGCCCTTTGCAACGTAAACGCGGCATGATAGGTTTAGCGATTTCTCACGGTTTTGGTTTTTTGTTTTTCTTTCCGTTGCTGTGCGAGAGAAGCGCTGAGTTGTTATATATCTAAACCACAACAATTTCGATGATGATACCTAAAACTGTTTGTTTGCTTTTAAATTATAATAAATTCGAAATTTTAGAATGCCTTAGTTGTTCGTGTTTTAGATAATATTACTGTCGTTGCTACGTGATGTAGAAGTCTTGACCTTTATAAGATAATCAATCACTTTTTCTTGTTTTAGCTGATTAAGGAAATCAGAGGCCGGTCAGAATTTTTGACGTTATGACAAATGTATTCAGTAGTATTTTATGTGAGGGTAGTTTTCCATACATCACCGGTTAAGGAAGTAGATTATCGCGTTGCATTCAGGTATGATCACAGTTTCTTTGTTTCCGCCCGGATCGGTGCAGAAACATCAGCAGCCGCAGAAGGCAGCATAGTTTTGTACGATTTGACACACGGCTGACTCTGTCGATGATCCCATTGGAAGTCGTATCGTGAAAATGGACCTTTCAGCTTGGCACCATCATGCCGAACATCTGTAATATTAACAAAAATAATCGACTATCAACTATTATCTACACGCGAAATTTTAGATCGATGTAGAAAACAATGAAGTCTACAACATATCGGTCAACGAAATGTAACTTTGTAAACACAAGTCGACATTACGTACCGAAATTATATTGATAATCGGCAACGACTGACACTTTCAGGTGATTGATAATTACCTCAAGCTATTGATAGCCGGCCCTATATTTTTGATGCTAAATTTATTATACGGTTCAGTAACAGTGTGTTTAACAAGTTTAAGTGCATGCTACTACGACATGAGTCGCAACTCAACGAATAGTGCGTGCAACTAGCCAGCTCTTCTAACGCAGCGGTCATGTAGCAGAAAAATAGTTATTAGGAGGAGACGTCAGAGTCATGTTTAGAAAATCAGAAATTGCGCTACATTACGCATTATATACCACTCAGAACGTTGCACACTAAATTTCGGTTAAATTCAAAGATTTTTCATTTATATAAATGTATGAAAATGGTATATATAAGTAATATTTTATATCTAATTGAAGCGGGACGAACTAAGCGAGCTTAGGCTCCGTTAAGCACGCTAGGGGTAAAAATCGTGAAACTTACTTTTTGTCCGTTTCTGTCAGTCATAACTCATCGATGGGGTGGATGGATTTCGATAAATTTTTTCATTCGACAACTGTATCTCTCGATACAGGGTTCGCATCAAAAACATATACAGAATCAGCTCATCGGGATCTACACTTTGCTGAAAAAGACTTTTGTATGGCCACATACTGGGCCGCTGTAGAACCAAATTTGGCTGGTCGTCGCCTTGCCAGAAATAGTTATTTTGCAAATCAAATTTCAGAATGTTGTTGTGTGTTTACCTTACAACGAGTATCTATTAGGTTATCAAGCACACTGAATAAGACGATTTTGTTATTCAGAGTCAAATTCGACTATATTGTATCTTTTCACACGGTTTTAACCATTTTACGGTCGAAGAACAGGATTTTCATGATGTAGTGGGTTCTCATTTGTTTGCTTATTTAATGCTTGTAGGGCCGTATCAAGAGTAGTCTATAGCATGTTGTTGCGTGTTGTACCTTACAACGAGTATCTTTTAGGTTATCAAGCACTCTGAATAAGACGATTTTGTTATTCAGAGTCTAATTCGACTATATTGTACCATTTCACAGTGCTTCAACCATTTTACGGACGAAGAACAGGATTTTCATTATGTAGTGGTTTCTCATTTGTTTGCTTATTTTATGCTTGCTATGCCGCATCAAGAGTAGCCTATAATAGGTTTCTCGGTACGCTGAACACGATGGTTTGGATATCTAGACTCAGGCACGAATATTTCATACTTTCTCAGATGTTTTCATTGGACTAGGGGTCAATGACCTCGATTGCCAGAATATAGTCTGTCTTCACTATCTCGGTTATATATTGCGCAAAAGGTATGAAGAATGTTGTATGTATAGGTTTTTCGGTTCACTGGATACCTTGTTTTGATTATCTAAAGACTAGCACGAATACTTTGTTCGTTTTCAGTATTTTCAATGGGTTTAGGTTCGACGGGCCTTTAAGAATTCCGATGGGTTCAGGTTTACAAAGGTTTTAATCTAGTACATTATGCATCAAACACAAAGCCTGTTACAAGATGATTTAACAAAATTACCACTAACTTGAAATCACGATTGCTCCGTTTCACCCTCATTTGCGAGTTACTAGTTTTAATAATATACACATTGGAATTATTTATATGTGTCCACATAGGCACAATTAAAGATAAGACCAACCGCTGTATTCGTATCCAGAAAATAAACGCAGACTTATCTAACTGAATCAAATGCTATGTATGTGGTGTATCTATAAAATTATAATATATATATTATATATCTGTTTATCACAGCAGTACAATTCGAAGTATAAGCTTTCGCTCTGCGACCAACCAGTAAGCGAAATGAATATACCGACCTGTCTGATGCAGTGAAACCCCAGCACCGCGATTAGGATTAGAAATTTTAATAGGACAAATATTGCAAAACTTAAGATTTAATTGAAAAAAGTAGTTATATAAATCTTTCACTGGATTTATAATTCTCGTACGAAGCTAGCACTTCTATCTAATATGACAACACAGAATTATAATCTAACCTAACGCCTAAGGTCAGCGAGTTTCCATTAGAGACAAAGTTTTTATTTCAGTTGCACCCAGATGAGTATAATCATTCCTAGCTGCGTATTTTCCATCTCAAAATTCTGCTAATTGAAATTATAATCCATCCTAGACTTTGATATCCGCTTTTACAACTTTATTTTGTCTTTCGCTTTATATTCGCCATATCAGAACTTTTCAACTTCAATCGGTAAGTAATTCTTCAACAGGAAAACCACAGAGAGTTGCAGACAGCTGAAACCTGGATATTCTGTGTGTGATAAATTTTGGCATAGCAACAAGATACAGATACGCATGGTCACAAGATGAATATACATGCAGATATAATTGCAGTAAGTCTGTGCAAGCTCAACCATCCAGTAATCTAAGCGGCTATTTCGGTACTCAATAGATATAAACTGAACCCGCACCATTAAAGCAGGGAAAATTTGAGAATTGTCACGGCGACATTTCTCACTATAAAAGAAACTCACACTGCCTCTATCTGAAGTAACGCTACTGAGATTAGAAACATTTATATTCAAGACACCCTGGTTCTTATTACTTCGGCCAACATAGAATTAATAAAATAGATCTGGTCCGGAATGGTGTAGATTTTAATCTAACCAGCATAGAACCGTGTGAAGCGGACATTCCTGCCATACAAGTCTCAATTCTATTCTTACACCACTGTTTCTCTTCTGCTTGCTTAAGTATGAGGAGTATCAAATGAAGATCAATTTTTATGGATGTTGAGACATCTGTCGGCCGCTTTTTGCCATGACGAAGAAGCAACGGAAGCACACTGGTGTATATGTCAGAAACATTCGGGCTATTCATGATGGCCACAAATTCCAGACATCGTATGCGGCACCTGGAAACATCTGGCTAGTCCAAAGTGGGCGGGACGGCATTTTTGGCTGCGCCCCGGGAAAAATTTGGGTACCCCCGGCTCAAAGCCCCCTGCTGAGAAAAATTAACGTGTAAACGCGACAAAATCCGACAAAAAATTGCCCCCCTCGGCAAAATCCGGAACCCCCCGCAGGTGAGCCGGGGGCCCCGACTCAGCCCTCCGGCTATAATTTCCGAGGTTTGGACTAGCCAGAACATGGCTAGCTACAGGAAATGTAGCGTGAAATCCAATAGACAGCATCCAAAGCGAAGGAAACGTCAGCGCGTGATTGTCGTAATTACTGCAGCAAGACATCGTTTACAGACCACACTATGATTGTATTGGGTCTTCGAGTCAAATTAGATCCATACTTACGACAGATTGTTACGAAGGCCCAAGTCGACGTTTTCGTGTTATCACAAAACCATCGTGAGTCACCGCTCCTGCCCAAACCGTTTTCGCATTATAGCGGTCTGTTGAAGTAGATAAAGTATGGTGCCACATAATTACCTCAGCGCTGTAACAAGGATGCACCAAATTCTCTGTCAAAATGCCACAAAAGCGAGTTCTTTCTGCATCTAACGATATGATTGCATTTGCAACCGCACAAAAAAATTTCGGTGCACCGAGAGTCATTTTTAAGATCTTAGACGACAACACATACGGCCAACACCTAGCTGTCGAATTTGATCGATAATCAGCTGCTGGACAATACACCACACTCATCAGTCCATTAAATAACTGCTCAACCGCCATCAGTGTGCATCCGATAAAATTCGAGGATGCGATGACCTTATTATATTCTACTTCAATCATCCACTAGATCGATTGTTATGGCACTTTCATGATCTGTTGAAAGCATTGTCTTCATTAAACGCAATACAGCCGTAGGAACTTGATCGCAACGGCTATATATTATGGCGACAACGATCAGATAAGATCACGCAAAGCATAAAAGCCCTAAAATCAAAAATTACGCTCCCGCAGCAAAGCCGTAACGCTCGGAATGTTCAAAATTGGAGATGATGACATCGCTAGGGATGTGCAGCGCCCATTCGATTCTATTTGATCAAGCTATAAATTCCCGGCAGATATGCGCATTGCAATGTTTGTCCCTTTCTTCAAAAACGGTGACAAGACCGCATGTGCGAACTACCACTGAATTTCCTTATTACCAATCGCATTGAAAATCTTTGAAGCACTCGTCGCAAATCGATTTTGGAGCTATCGCGACAGCTTCACTCACAAAAAACAAGGTTAGCTTAGACACCACGAGTATCGGCGCCCGCTGTTGTGGTATTTGTTAAGGGGTGCATTCAACTCCGTTGACCACAAAAGGCTATGAAATTAGATGGCGTTCCGACTAATATATCTACTTTAACAGCTATGTGCTACAAAACGATATGTCAGGTACGTCAATAAGGCAGCATCTCGGGCGAATTTGAAATAGTGAGAGATAGTCAGTAATGTCCCCTATTTTTTCAACTTTGCGGTAGATTGGGCTCTCAAATCTACCTTTTAGGCAACCAGGAGTTATCTTTTCTGCGGGCAGAAAAAAGGTACGCGATCTAAAATATGCTGAAGCTGAATGCTAAAATATAAGAGGGCAAGGTGCCAGTTATGCTAACATTTTTCAGGTAAAGATTTCTCGCGTTGGCCTATGCATAGAAAACCAAAATTATGCATTTCTGCCTTTAACGCGAAGAGCGAACAGTTGGAGAGTGTAGATAATTTCTCTTACCTCGGATCGATCATAACCGCTGACGGTGATGGAGAGGCTGACATAGCCAACAGAAAGTCAAAGGCCTCTACAGTTGTCAAATAACTTAATAAAAGATTCTGGCCAAACCAGACGTTAATAAGAAGACAAAGTCGAAAATGCACAATTCTGGTATACGTCTGATGCTATCATATGGCTGGGTTACTTGGACTATGTACACTAATGACGGTAGATCCATCCAGGCGTTTGAAAACTGCTGAGCGAGGCATATGGCTGGGACTAACACGACTTGATCGAGACCGTATGGTAGTACTTTGGTCTAGTCCGCTTGAACAACGGTATTGTCGATACTATTACCATCGTCGGACAATTTGGATAAGGCATCTGTCACACCTAAGACCCCAAAACATTTGCGGGAGGTAGCTCGGACTCCGCCAGTTTTAAAAGTGCTATGTCGGACCCCCAGTTGCTGGCTTCTCCAAAGTACCAACACTATACCTGGAGATATGATCTGGGTATTCTCACAGTTCGGACGGAAAATACCTGGGGTGGCGGGGAGCGATTCCTCCGATTTATATAGGGGTCCCCAGTTAAAATACTGTCGTAACCGTCAGAAAACATTAAAAACGTCTAATTGGCACCTGGTTGTAATTATGTTTACTTAAAAAAATAAAATTTTTGTGGTTTATAGCCCAGCAAAAGAAAATATGGTGAATTTTTAGCCAAAATAGAGGAAGGTTCGCATATTGTTAGCCCATAAAACAAAATTATGGTTATTTTTAGTGTGTTAGGAAAGTACCTGGAGGAAGTAGGAGCATGAACGGAGTGGAAATCAAAATTTTCATTGGAGCGTGAACTGAGAAACCTGTCGGAGGTCGAAATACCTTGGGCCCTCTTCCCTATTTGGAGAAACGAGCAATTTTAGGGGTTGTCGGCAGAGCCAATCCGTTATCCAGCTGAGCCCCCTGATCCTGGTAGTCCGACATAGTCCCCCTTAAACTGAGAGTCCGAGGTATCCCCATAAAGCTAGTGGGTCTGTCCATGATGACCGCAACCAGAAATGAATGGGGTAAGCTCGAAAATACCCGTGTCATAAAACACGGGTTAACCATAGAGTGCTAGTAAGTTACATACATTTCCCTTTATTCACGCTTATTTGTAATAATATAGTTTAATGTTTGAAACATCAACTATCAACTTGGTTAAGCTACGTAAAATGCGCCCACTGCATCATTGACTAACAATGCTACCAAAATGATTTTATAGTTTCGCCGATTATTAAAAATACATTAGGTATAGAAATCTCATCCATTAGGTTAAATTAGTATTATGACCTTGCTTTACACGAATATTTAAGCAACCATAATTCGTACATTAATCTGACTTAACAACGGAAGGATAGAACATGTCAGAGTTTTTCCAAACCCGATTTTATTAAGTCTTTGCCCGAACTGAAGCTCAACGTACCGATAGTTTCTTCTACGGCAATATTTCCCCAATGTGACACTTCTATGAGACGGTCGAGGTGTGTAACTGTCAAGAACGGAGCATTGCTCTCAAAATGTATCCGAACATGTTTTCCAGCAAACGCGGGAACGTTTTCGTATGGCCCATACGTGAGTTTCGTACCATCCTAAATTAGGCACTACAAAAAACCAGTAAAATTCACGCGTATATACATCGTATGAGAGGCTCGTATAATTGCACAATATTTTCCCACCACTTATCAACGCCGTTCCACGGTTCCCTGAAAATATTTCAGATTTCATTGACTTAACTGACATTCGACAATTTTTGACCCAAATGCACAGCAAAAGACCGTACAATCGGCATAATTGTTGACAATTTTTCTAAAATACTTTGGAATTTGGTGATACGATAAAAATTTGTTAACCGTCAGTCAAACAGTAATACATATCATTTCACAGTCGATATTCAATAAAAAAGTGCCGAATTTCGGCAAATTTTAAACGTAGACCTATGTGTAACCACTCGTTCTCCAGTTCACGACAGTTGGAAAAATTTGTCGACAAGTCCCCTCCCTTTCAAAACGGCCTGACAAATTTATAACCGAGTGTGGACGCATATTGATTTCAAATTCCTGAAAACCGAAAGATGCCGAAATAGAACAAAAACTACGTATAAGTGTGAAAATATTAAAACTAAATTATCCTAGCTTATAATATTGTAAAAGATGGATGACACTGTCATTTTTAAAGATCCTTTCAACTCTAGTTAATTTAACATCGATGTATACAAATTTTTTTGTTATTTCTACCTTCGCCATAAATCAACACAAGACGCGATTTGAAGCAAAAAGGAAATATAAAAATTTTAAAATCCGGTAAACAAAACAGCGGAGTTATGATGGAAAATAATTGGAGTTTGTGTGTTGCATGTGTGAAAGTTTTTTAATTTCCGTCTGTGCGTGTGACCGGCCATAACACTGGGACGACTTAACCGATTACCGATTTGCATGATCTTGGGCTCATTCGAACCGGCATGGCCAGAGCGTTTTTGATCGGAGATCTGGTTCCAAAGTCAAAATGTGGAGTTTTTACCCCATTTTAATACCCTTCACAGAAGCAAGGTTGTTTTTATCTTAACTTTCGAATTCTTTTTCTGGTGGATTTTATTTCATAATAAATGATATATAAATGCCGATGCTCATTTTTTGTTTTTCGGTTAAGGCTCGGGTTCTGGAGTTATGGAGTTCGAGCTATGACACCGTCGTGTTTCCTCGAACCAAAATTCGAATTTTTTCTGACGTCCTGAGCGGCTGAAAAGTTTCACTCGGGCATGGGAAACTCATTGTCGGTGTTAGTTATGGATGGGTACAGGGGCATTGTGTCACCAATGGTTCGGGGTCAGAGTTCAGAGTGAGGGGTTTTGGTCATTTTAGTACCCTTCACAGAAGTAAGGTTATTTTTATCTTAACTTTCGAATTTTTTTCTCTGGTTGGTTTTAGTTCATAGTAAAATTATAAATGGTGATGTGTATTTTTTGTTTTGGGATTAAGGTTCCGATTGTGGAGTTATGGGGTTCGAGCTATGACACCCTCGTGTTTCCTCGACCCAAAAGTCAAAAAGTTGTTCTGACGTCCTCGGCGGCTGAAAAGTATCACTTGGGGGTTTTCGGACATAGGAAACTCATTGCAGGTGTTGGTTTTGCCTTGAGACATATGGTTCCATGGGGACGGGGGTATGTCGCCCCCATCGTTCGGGGTCAAAATGAGGGTTTTTACCACATTTTAGTACCCTTCACGGAAACAAGATTATCCTTATCTTAACTCTTAACTTTTATCCTAAAATTCCTAATTCTATTGTGACGCCTGGGAGGCTCATACTTTGAACTTGCGGGTTTTGGAAGCATGGGAAACTTATTGCCGCTGTTAGTTTGTTCTAACTTGTGCGGTATTGTATTATGTCCAGCTATAGCATATCAACGTATGCTATCGAGAGCTGATTGCCTGTGCACGCAAAAGGCGTAGGTGTACCTATGCTTCACTGCGTTCTGCAATCTCGACAGAGTTACTAGTTTTACATGTTTTCAACACAAAAACGTTACCGATGACGTTAAAAACTTTCACTCAGACTTAAGCAAGTATATACTATTTTCTGATTTCTAAATACGCTAAAATTTTACCGTGTTGTGTAAACCAGATAACCCACAGAATCGGAGCCGGTAGTGCCTCACTTTGCCAAGGGCTTACAATAGTAGCACCCCAGTTTAACTACATCCTTTATAATTTTAAAACTATCAAAACTCAAAATTTTAATGAAAAGCTCTATACAGGACGATTATGTAGCCTCAGAAACTCTGCAAAGTTATCTCCATTAAACAATTTTAACGTTTTTACTTAATTAAAGTAATTTTCTTTTAAAAATATTGTCAATTTACTCAATTAGAGAGCTTTTTACGGGAACATAGTACCACCACCTTCATATTTCGATTTTCCCTGTTCTCCCTGTCCAAATTGCGTTTTTCCTGGTTTCATGATAGTCAAATTTCCTGTTAAAGAATTTTACAGCCAGTCAACAAATACTTGGAACAAATTAATTTTTAGATACAATTTAGCTCGTTTGTTTGACGCAGCATATTTCGCAATATTATATTTAAATAAAACGCTAAGGAAACACACGTTCAGAGAAAAAGCTTTATATAGCTTTGTAACCAACAGTTGTAGCACCTAGGCCACGCTGCTATACGATGCTCAATTCGCTGTCTCACGTATATTATTTGTGCGATGGCAGTGATAGGGCCCGCTTGATATAGCTAGGTTTCATGGGCCCATTTTAATTTCTGTGAGAAGACTTAAACGTAGAAGGCTAGTAACAACAATAGCAACAGACAGTTACACCTTCGATCGCACTGCAAAAATTAGCTCTAAATCGTCAGTAATATCCTTCAATTATACAGACAAGAACGTTTTTTGGTATTTCTGACCCTGGACCTATTTTAATATCCATTTTCACCAAATTCCACTACATAGAACTGCCGCCATAACGCGTCATATGCAGCTACAGAAAACTCTCGCTCAATAAAATGTGCCCATTTCCGCTGTGATTAAGCCACATATTATGCACAAGCCCTCTTTAAAGCGGGCACTAAATTTCCGCATTTTAGTGTCAAATTTTCCCTTACATTTGATCTAATTTTCCCTGTTTTTTAAACTCCTCATTTTCCCTGTCGATTGGGACTGTGGGGGACACAAAAATTTGCTACAATTCTCGAATCGAGAGTGGGCATATGACTTTGCCTGTGACCAATAACCCGATACAACTTTTTACACAGGGATACCGAAAATTGCCATCCAGTTTCGAGAAGCCATTTTACGACTTCCATATATAAAAACTTCTTTAATATCTTATAAACATTAAAATTTTTGATAAGTATAGAGCAAATTTTGATTTCAAAATTTTGCGCCAGTTGGTGATAAGTAGCAATGTTTGATAGTAGAAGCTCATGAATACTTAACTTAAAAATATATTGCAAATCATAGGATAATCTATAAGTAGATGAAACATTAAGTCAAAATATAATTACGTTGTCGCATACGCCCACTTTAAAGTCACAAAATACTGTACTTACACCAAATCTCACTATTTTACAAATAAACATGTTGTCGAAAAGAAGGTAAGAACAAAACAAGTGGATAACGAACATGCTTTAGAATCAAGCCCGCGTGGGACGATGAAACTGCAAAAGAAAATCAAAGTATTATTCTGTCAAAAAATGTTTATCTTCACGAGCAAACAAAAAATATGAGATAAAACAAATTTGGATTACAAACTTCACGCTTCTATTAATTTTATGATTATCATTTCCATAAACATAAAAGCATTGCACTAACCATGCTAACAGGTACGACACTAGCATCTTTGGTATAGCTTTCAACCGTTGTAGTGGGCAATTCGAATGTAGTTTTCTGCGAAACAACATTCTGCGGCGAAAATGCTACAGAAGATCCTTCGAAAACAACGTATTGCGTTTCAGTTTGCTTAATCTCACGTGGAAACGGCGACAATAAATGTGTAAAATGAGCATGTACGTCAACGTGGATCTTCCCACCAGGAGCCAGAGGCTCATCACCAAGCGCTATGGCATAAAATGCTGTCTGGAACAGTTAAACATAATGTAAGTATACATAGTTGCGGACCTGTTGGACATAGTCTTGATTCAAACACTGCAAATTATATTACCTTGCATTAAACGAAGCAATGTTACTTTACACATTAGGTTTCAGCATTTCTACATTAGCTTTATATAACACTTAACGCATAGTTACCGCAAATCTTATCGTTTTATCAATAGCGCAGGTCATTGTCATTATTTATGGTTATTATGTATATAATATATGCATGTTTATTTATCAAGACCCTATTTGTATTTTGAAAGTGACAATGAAAAGGAGCGAGCGCGGGTGCATCTATAGTTGTCATTAATTAATCACAATTAATGGGCTTTGTACTTTATGTACATACTATTCTAAGACTTCTGGAATCCCTGAGCCTTATAATGCCGGCCTCACAGAAGTTAAGGCACAATTAAGTTGAAACAGCTCAATGGAATCTAATATTCGCTTCTGCCTCGTTTGTTTCCTCCTTTGCAGTCATCTCTTCAATCATCTGGCGGTGATCACCGGCATCTAACTGTCATCAGCAGTTTACTACTGAGCAATGCACTCAACTGCGAACCGGCTGATTGATGAAGGTAGGTCAAGATAAGTAAACACCAATTATGCATGTCACTAAATCTCTAATAGCTTAACTGAAGCTCAAAAACAACGCATAGCAAAGTAGGAAACAATAGGAGAACTTATTTCTGGGAATCGGGTTAGCCGACGGTCGACCTCAAACCACTTAATTCTCCCTAATAAAATAAGGTATATATACTGTCATATTGTATTCTAGGTGACCATACTACTGCATCAACGTACCGAAAAGTATTGCAGAATAGAATTTAGCTAGGACTTGGAATGCTAAGAATGGCCGTTGCGGCCCAATCCGGATTTTTATATCCCATCTTGTCAATTGTCTATCTATCCAGCACACCAAAACCTACATACACCGTAACCGAGGCTGTAAACATAATTAATGCAATATATATAACCAAAAAACAAAACTATATTCTGGATCGTGTTCGTCACAATAAATCTGCTAAAAACCACTTAAACGGCTCTATATATCCAAATTATTTTACCCAGTGCATCGAATAATGAGCTATTTAAACCAATCTTGATATCCTGCACGCAACACATAACTAAACAAATAAATACAGATTTTCTCGAAATCGCATTCAATGTCCCTAAACGAATTGAAACCTTTGAAGAAGCACGAAGTATCCGTGTCGTAGAAAACAGACTACATTTTGGAAATCAGGTTTACTGATTATAAACCCTCGAAACCACATGAAAAGTATATAGTACAGTCAGGTTGTACACTAGATAACAAAAACTTCATATTCAGCGTGCTACGATAACCTTGTAAACAATCGTTGTAAGACAACACACAGCATGCCGAACTTACAAAAAAATCCAAATGTACTCGACGAACCGTACTCGGACAAACAGCGTCCGGGGAAGGGGTCACACAAAAAGTGTCGTTCAGCAAAGTTATAGATGTCGGGGAGTTATGTGATCACCGTTTTTTAATGAGAAGCGTGTCGAGAGATATGGGTTGCGAAACACAAATACCCGTATGACGACGTCTATAAAAAGACACCTTAAAACATATTTTGTCGGTTTGACCTGAAAGATGAGGTCGGAGCTGTTAGCATTTAACGAAAAGGCACATCGTCATCACTTTCACTATCACACAAAAGAATTTATCGAAATCCATCCACCGAAGATGAATTATGAGACAACTGCAGTAAATTTGCGACTTCTCACCCAGCCGCTCTTATTGGGAAATCCGTCGGCTTCGTTTCAAAAAGAATGTTAAGAGGCTATAGAAGTATATATGTTTTTTCAACAAACGCAGTAAGAACGTGATTATTTTTGATACAGTGTAAGCCCCGAAATCTAAACCTCAATCACACGTTGATAACGTCAAACAATTGTAATCAGCCAAAATTTACTTCATTAAGAATAAAAAATCTTAAATAGCAACGCGACCAGACCTACTTTATCCTTCCATTGAGCCACCGTATGCGGTTTAACAGCCATTTTATGTTGTTTGTTAGTGACCGTTTTTGAGGCTTCAATCCAACTAAGATGCTTGCCTGTGATGGGTTCGAATGCAACTAGTAAATCTTTTACAGGTCTCGTTGCTGAAATTCACAATTAAGCACAACTGACAAACACAATAATTAATACATATGCGTCATTTGATATTAGTCGTGTTGTCACAGTACTTCTTACACTGAACCATCAATTTTAACAATATATTAATTTAACGACCTTAACAAATTCACCTTTCGGCCACATTGCAGTTCAGGCTTCGCTACTGTTTCAAGGCAAATTTTTAAATCGATACTGCCGCTTTATAATTTCAGATATTTTGATTAATTAATTAATCAAACAAGCATATACTTCACGTACAAATTTGTCAACGTTTTTGTTTGTCGTATGTTGCATAATTTTAATTTTAGTACATAAGTTGAAGTTAAATTCCGCAAGAAATCTGACAACTATAAATCTACCATATGCATCCCGGTTAAGTAGCTTATCCATCTATGCGGAATACCCAAAAATACATCACGTGAAAATGCCGCGTCCAAACGTTGTGTAAAAGAGAGAAATAAACCGTAGAGGATCTAGAATGATAATTTAGACTGCGTTTTGCCGCTGATAATGCATACAACTAAATAGCTGGTTCTCAACAAACCCTTAAAACATATTCTCTCAGTTATAATTAAAGCACATAGCTTTGCTATTATAACAATTATATTCAAATCAATAGTTTCGACCCAAAAAAGTTACCCAAACCTTACAACAAAACCATAAAATGGTATTAAGTTTTACGCATGTACTCAACGTATGGCAATCCTTGGTCAATTTCTATTAAACTTCCAAAGTATTTTCTCCATTGCAAGGAAAATATGCTTCTGTCTTTATCACTGCCCAATCTAACCTTCTTTAAAATTCGCGCCGTAATCTCCATAAATAGGTCTCAAATGTGGAGCACGCAACAACTAGTCTTGCCAAAGGGACCATGCAGTTTCGTTTTAGCTCCAACTCTCGCAAGTCTACAACTACACAATGATGACGCCTCATTACAACGCTATATTGCAGCATCAGAAGTCGCCCAAGTAGAATGACTTCGTTCAAAGAGGAGGTTCGAGCGGCTATTAGCAGACAACATTAGGGAGGATCAGAAATCTTTCTGGGCTTATATAAATGACAATACCAATAAACATGCCATTGGCCCTCTTAAGCTTACAGATAATACATATACCAACAGTGATGCAGAAGTTGCCGATGTGTTGGAATCATATTTTTGCTCTGTTTACAAACAAGAAGACATCAATAATTTACCACAATGCGCTCCTAAGCTAAGTGCTTCGCTATCAACAATACAAATCACAACTCAACAAGTATACAAGCTTTTGCTCTCTGTTAAACGGGGGCTATCCCAGACCCTGACAGCATAACAAATGACATCATATTGCAATGTGCGGACGAGTTAACATCTGTACTAACAAGACTTTTCTATGTGTCTGGCTGGCGGCTAGCACCACTCCGGCCGACTGGTTGCATGCGCACGTCACTGCTATCCATAAAAAAGGACCTCGTCATTCCACAGAAAACAATCGACCTATATCGCTTACTTCTAGCGTCTCCAAAATAATGGAAAAAATAGTATCACTGCAACTTATCAAATATGCCAAGGAAAACAATATTCTGTATCCACCTCAATTTGGTTCGTATCAGGACGTTCTTGCGAACTGCAGTTGTTAGACTATGTCAATTGGCTCACCCAGGTTATAAATGAAGGCGACACTGCAGATGTCATCTACCTTGATTTTCGTAAGGCCTTTAATCGTTTCCCCCATCAACGACTATTAATAAAACTCCACAGCTACGGGATACGTGATCCGTACTGTCATGGATAGCAACGTTCCTTCATAATCGTACACAAGCAGTTAAAGTAAACGGGTCTATACGTCAGTTGAAACCAGTGCAAAGTGGGGTCCCGCAAGGGTCTGTTCTGGGCCCAATATTATTCCTATTTTATATTAATGACTTGGATGATTTCGCGTCCGCTCAAATGTACAAGTTTTGCTGATGATACCAAAATCTGCCGCCGTATTGCTACTAATTCTCACCAACAATATCTTGACATTTGCGACATGCAACATGATCTGCAAGGACTTGTTGATTGGTGCTCATTATGGTTGATGGAGTTCAATTTTGATAAATGTCTTCGCATTGGCCATCTTAATCCGAATCACGACTATAACTTTGGCAATTAAATGCTTCCTGTTAGCAAAAATGAGCGTGATCTCGGTATAGTAATATCGGATAATCTAAAGTGTTCAACACATTGTGCGGAAGTCGATAAAAAACTGAATATGTCCTTCGTCCCGTGCGCCGTCATTTTGTATTCCTCGATATTGCTACTTTTATCCCCATTTACCGATCTCTTATTCGCTCTCGGCTTGAACATGCCAGCTGGGTTTGGTGCCCACATTACAAACGAGACACCAAGCATATCGAGGATAGGCAACGTAGAGCGACCAGAATGATCCCAGGTATCGAGGAACTAGACTATGATCATCGGTTACAACTCCAAACTTTGGAAACTCGTCGACATAGAGCGGACTTAATTATGGTCTATCGAATGGCCCATGGTATTGTGGATTTACCACTGTCACGCTTTTTTTCAATTTGCTCCTGATAGCCAACTTCGGGGACATCCGTACAAACTGCGAGCACGTCTATCACCTCGACTTGACTGCGCCCGTTTTTCCTTCGTATATCGAGCCGTAGAAATCTGGAAACGCCTGGACGCCAAAATAGCAGTTTTCAAAAAACGACTTCATGACTCTGGATCAATACCACATCTGAAAGACAAAGCTGTTGGTGCTGCTGTTGTCTTGTCTTGCAGAATCGATCAAAGAATCTCACACAAGCTGACAAACGGCTTGGTACTCTCCGGATGGTCGAGCGCAAATCGAAGAAACCACACCAGTTATGCAAAGATCCGGGAATACCATTCAAGGTACGGCAGTCTATCAGCCAGCTACCTCATTTAATAAAACATCGGTGTGTCCTCTAACCCAACCTAAAGTTACTCTGTTTAGAGCTATAAATTTCTGAACTGAAACCAACTACGGCGATCTATGACACATAAAGAATTCACTGAACAATTATCTAATGCTTTCAACGCTCAAAGAAACCCTTTATACTTTCCTCTTGGTTACCCCATTCGATGATAATGTTATCGCAGTTACTAACTGCGGTAACTTTAGCTTGATAAGAAAGAATCCAAAGCAACGCAGAATGTCTCTGACACCGCAGCAGTAAATCCGAGTATGGTGAATTTAGGGAACATTTAAAAACCTAAATTTCCTTATTTATTTTTGAGATACAGCCCCATTTCATGTATGACGACATCAACATAGCTAGATTTTGTGCTGACATATTGTATAAACCATAATTGGCAATTATTAGTATTATTTATTTCTATATTTTTCCGCTTAGTTTCGTTAGATATTTTAAGTCGGCTCAAGTTTTAGCGAGATAGCTAGAGTATAATACGACAATACATGATGTTCTCGAGCGAGCGGTGGCTTCAGACATTTTGGCCTCCCCAACTTCATTTATTCTTTCTCAAGTGCAGCCCCCACGCACTTTCCTTTGCGGCTAAAAATTAGACCATTTCATTATGTAGTCTATAATTATATTTAAAACATGCAAGTGAATCACAAGAAATCCCGAAGTTTTACCTCGCGCGGCTAAAAATTGTCATTGGTAAAAAATGTATTCTCACGGAATATTTAAATTATTTCCATTTTCCAGACCCCACTTCGTTCTGGGATGAAACAGAATTTATTGCCCCCCCAGTTCGACCGCGTCCGTTTAGCTGTGTTGACTACAATTTATATTTATCAACATCAAGGTATATGCATACTAGGAAATTAGTATATATACATATATCAGCTCGTAATCACTGCAATTAGTGTATAAAATTCTAATACCAGTCTACAAAATTCAGTATTACATATATATATATATATACTTAGTAGGAATTTTGACGCTAGCGTGAGCACTTAGCAATAAATATATGAATAAAAAATAATAGAATATCTGGCTTCATTTCGGTAATGAAAAAAAAAATCAGAAAGCAAAACCAAAATTATATGTCAAATAATCGGTATATATACTTCGATCCCTCCTTTTAATGTTTACACATAAGTCGATGTGAGGGTAGAGCTGAGTGCAAATAGATGATGTTCTAGTTATACATCTGCTCGCATAAAAAAGCCTTGTGGACAAAAAAAAATTTTCCACATGGCGTGATGCAAAACAGCAGCTTTAGCGGATAAAACAAAGAACACTTGGTGTCACTACCAAACCACATAAGTTCTCTTAGCTTCCTCAATCCCCGCCTCAGCTGGTAGAGGTCCAAAACAAAGCCTCTATATATCCTCTATATTAGCGTTTTTTAGGATTTGGAAGTCTACGTATTCAATATGTGTTCCATAAGCTTGCAAATGGCAATGCAAAAAAGACGTTATTTGTTACCGCCGTCCTGCTGCTAACAAATAATTCGACATATACTTACTCTCTTTGGCCAACGTTAGCGAATAAATAAAAGAGCTACCATTTAATGTAACAGCAAAGATATTAAGATACATATACGTATATATATATAAATTTTTCACAGGAACAGATGGAGAAATTAAATGACACTTGCAATATACGTATATATGTTTATAAAGTTTGCGTAAGAATTCACACTGCACATAGCGCCACAACCGGTGTAGCTAATACAATGATGTAACACAATATAATACGGTATAAGACACATGTGTGCCAACTGATACTTACCAACATTTTCTATGTCAAAAGACATAGTTATTTTAACTACTTGTGTACGCATGTCAATTGATCTTATGAGACTTAATACTTTCAACTCTGGTTGTATATCCACAGCTTGCACCACTGCAGGCAAAAGGAATAACGCTAAATACATGATGGTTGTAATATTTAAGCAGCCTAAAAATTTTAAGTATATATAAAACAAAATCAACAAATGAAGCACATATATAGTGTAGTAAAGAAAATGATAATATATATGTCTAATTTAAACAGCAAGTAGAATCAAAGCCGATCTAACCTACCCAGAATGCCTTCAAAGACTTGGTATTAAATCGCTTGAGACTCGCCGACTGAGGGCAGACCTAATTATGTTTATCAAGATATTTAATGGCCTGATTGACATTCCACTTGCAACTTTGTTCGATGTAAATGCCGACGATCGTTTACGTGGCCACCCATTCAAGCTTCGTGCAAAAAACATCCCTACTAGTAATTCCGCCGATACTTTTTCACACACCGACCGGTGGAGTTCTGTAATAGATTGCCAGTGGATCTGGTTTCAGCCCGAAATTTAAATGACTTTAAAAAACGTCGTCATGATTCGGGTGTCCTTCTACATCCGTAGTTACCGTGCCGTGGTTCTCGGTGATCTTTCTTAAGATTATCATGCGCATAATCTCAGCCAATCGTGATATGACAGCCGAATACGACTGCTACGACAGCTCCAACAAGTGGATCTATCTTACCTCGCTGACACATGGTTCAAGGAGCTAGTCGAGGTAAGTATTTCCAAGTATTCCATCGGACGATGAAAGCTTAAACATGAAAGTTAGTTTTTTAAGAACACACACGTTTGTTTTTATTTCCTTTTATGCGGCATAGCTTATCTTCAGCTTACTCGAACATATACAAATTTGGTTTTATTTTGAACACTTTTAATACTTAAGCCCGACTGCCGAGTCATTCAAGTCTGAGACCCGTTTGACCAGCACTTTGGCAGTTTCGGAGCTCTTGCACACATCAAATGCAGAAATGCATGCACCTAACTCTGCTTGATAGATCTTTGTTTTAATATATATATGTATTTCCAGGAAGCCGGGTGACTTAAATTAACAATAATGTTCAAAATTTATAGTTTCAGATAAACTTTTTTCCAACCTGTTCCTATGCAACCAACCACCTATCATTTATAACATAGCTATATATACCTGGCATTAATATTCTAAGTGTCGTATATGTTAGTTATGTTAGATCGATTCTTGAACATGCTTCTTGTGTTTGATCCCCTGTTTACGCAACTGATATTGATTTGGTGGAAAACGTATGTTACGTTAATCGTAGAATCTACTGTCATGCTGGACTAGAGTATGAAAACTACTTCAACCGTTTGGATCCTCTGATTCATGAACTACTCGAGCTAAACTAAAAAGGCTTTTTTTGACCCGTGTATGGTGTACAACTGGTAGTTCCATGAAATAGATATGTTTAAACGGCAGAATTTATTATGTCAAACGATAATTACACACGCGAACATTCACTAAAGCTCTGCAAGCCAAAATTCAAACCCAATAAATTACATCACCTACCCCCTGATTACTTCATTTTTACTGCAAACATACATACGCTACTACAACTAGTAACTCGCAAGCGAGAGTGAAATAAAGCCAGCGTGGTTTCATTTTTAAATTATTTTATTTAATCTGTAACAGATCCATACGGAACGTTACGAGGTGGATTTAAATCCTGACCACAGCTAATGGCAAACTTTTAGCGAAAACCCATAATCCTGGCCACATCCCAATGGCCAACATTTACAATAATCCTGACCACAGTATAATGGCCAACATTTTTGAATACCAAAAATTTTGTCCACAATGTAATGGCCAACATTTTTAGAACACAAATAATTTTGTCCACAGTGTAATAGCCAACATTTTTTTCGAACACCAATAATCTTGTCCACAGTGTAATGGCCAACATTTTCTCGAACACCAATAATCTTGTCCACAGTATAATGGTCAACATTTTTGTGACTTCCTCTATAATCCTGGCCATATCGTAATGGTCAACATTTTCGAATATAGTGGCGAACGTCCCCCCAACGTACAACACCTCATGGAAATAACCCAATTAGGTACGAAACCCACTGTGGCACCGGAGCACGTACGTAAATGAGCTTAGAAAAAATCCATCAACCCCTATGCGCCAGCAAAGGTATAACCCGAATCTCCCCCGTATATACGTACCGACGGTAAAGCTCTGCCGTCATCATTTTGAAAACAGTATATATAGTACAGATCATGAATCGTTATGTCCGTCAATCTCGCTACGAACTAAGGATTTTCGTCATATCTCGGCCCGCACCGCCGACAGTTTTTCGTGATCAAACGGGATATCGTTTTTAACGTTTTAAGGATGCCGAATTAACGAAATATTGCCGTATATAGTTGGATGATCGTTGATAGTAGGGCCATAAAGGCTCATTGGCATATTTAAATCGCAGATACGTATATCACCATTGTGTTGATGTACTTTGTTTGATGGCCATAAAGGACCTTGCTATATAATTTGTTCTTATTGTCATGATGTGTCGCGTACGTATGTATATACCTTTGGAATTGTCATTGTCGCTCGTAGATGTTTTCAGGTATACGTACACAGTCTGGCCGTCCGACTCGAAAGTACCTATGCATATGTATATATAGACGTTATTGTCGCGTCATATTCGTACCATATCCCTGCATTGTAGAGGCCATAAAAGCGCCTGTAATTCATTATGATGCCATGTCATTTATGATCGTCATATTTGTACCATATATTGTGCTGGTAGAGGCCGTAAAAGCGCCGATATTTACCAGAACGTTGTACCATTCTTACAGTTATAATAACATGCTATACAATTGATTATGAACCTACGTTTGTCGTATATTAATCGTGTTATTGGCCATGAAAGCGCCACTCATTTCATGCCAATAATTGTGTACGTTATTGTATTATGTATTATATCAGTTTGGAGGCACCTAAAATCGTGAACAATTTGTTTTGTTTAGTGTGATTTTTGAGAAAAACTCTAGGGATTTCGCGCTTGTTAAGCAGTGTTTTTGTGGATTGAAATTGCGAGTATGGTGAGCCCTTGCCATACTCTATTCGAAGAAAATTATAGGACGGTACGACTCCCCGCTGAACTCAATGTATGTAAGTAAGTAGGAATAGCCCTACCCCGCATGGTAGGACATCGAAACTCGTTGTAAATCGTCGTTGGAAAGACTGGTCGTAACGCATACCCGTCACGACCGTCCTCACGAATGAGGACCATAAAAACATGGCTGTCCGCCCGAAAGCGAACAGCAATTGAGAGAATTTCCTGAAAGTTATAAGGATAAACCTAAAATATTAAACTTCCTAGTTTTCAATATGTATCACTGTACGGGTAACTAGAAAAGCTTTATGAAATGTTAAATACCAGCGTGCATTCTCGCTGGTCGAGATAAGAGATAAAATTTAGAAAAGTTGGAAAATTTGGTATTTAAAGTATCATCTCCGGTCCATAACTCCGGAACCGTTGGGAAATTGAAAAATTAGCACTTAACATTTCTTATAGGAAATTTTATGATCTTTCTAATGAGACCGGTTTCGTGGAGATCCGACCCGGCTCCACGGACTTATGAACAAATTAGTGTCGTAAGCGAGTTAAATACAAATAATTAAATATCTTAACGAATATTGAACACAAAATTATGTATGTAATGTCGCATCGTCATGATCCCCTGATCCAAGGCTTTAATTTGAGCCCGGACCGGCCCGCTGCGCCCACTTTTAGGTACCCTCTCCCATGAAAAAACGTGAAATAGCGCCACGACAGGCGTGTAACCCGTCATTAGATTCCCCTTGTCGAGACTAACCCAAATATATATATATAAAACACCCCAGAAAACTGTGCCCCGAACTCGCCGGAGCCGTTTAAAACACCCTACCCAGAAGAAAATTTGGCATGGACCTTACCCCAAGAGCTCATTTTCCCCTGTAGACCGAATACGGTCCTGTTACATAACATTTTGTTCGGACGGACTAGCTGAGTCCGAATCCGAGACTTTAGTGGCACTCCGATCATCGCCCAGGGACCCCCACCCTCCTTTTCTCTTTTTGCCCTCGCTTATTTTCTTTGTTTACATAGCCACGTCCCTTCTTGGTTCAGCATATATATGTATATGTATGTATATAGGTCAGGTGCC
>JASANE010013377.1:0-58574 GCA_030248225.1 Trileptium ribeirensis | reverse complement strand
GATGATAATTGTAATGTTTCAATTAAGCTGAAATTAAATAAAGCAACATCAAGTATAGCAATGATTTGACAACAGACAACAACAACAATAACAAAAATTTCTTTAAAATCGTCAGCCTTTCTCAGCGTCCAGTGGTGAAAGTGAAATTCAAATTACCTTGATCATACGCGACGTAGCACCAATAAACGGACTAATTTAGCCAAATGAACGTAATGTATAGTTGAACTACTGCAGCAACAGCGGTCGGCATTTTTTGATGAGCCAACAACGAGTGCTGATCGTAATACAGATGATGTCGAGGGATCGCCAAAAGCAAAGCGGAAAGCTCCAACCCAACAACAGGAATCCGTTGGTAAGGGATGTGATGATGTCAGCTACCTTGGGAACAGATTTTTAGTCTGGTTTGCAACGCTATGATAAAACACCGTCTGTAGCTGAGATGAAAGAACGTATTTGGAACACAGGTGCCAATCAGGGCATAATCAGGTTACCCCTAGGGATCAGACCCTCTTCTAAATCCATTTATTTAATTCGCCAACCCTCGCACAACAAGGCACACGCAAAAGATTGGGTACATTGACAAAAATTTGTGTAAATCTGAGGGGTGGGCGCAGAATGAAGGACCGTTCCCCCAGCTTGCTAGATGCATGGTTCAAGTTGCAACTGACACACTCTGCTCCAATCGAATCCGATAAAGGAGGCGAACCCATTGTATAACATGTTCACATTGCATACAATGCGATCTGATTCGCCGCATTAGATGGCTTGAAACTTAAACAGCAAGCCGGAGTTGTACAAAATGGCCGCATCAGATTGGATACGTAAAAAGGGGTCTAAATTCATGGAGACG
Organism: Trileptium ribeirensis; assembly: GCA_030248225.1. Classification (NCBI taxonomy): domain Eukaryota; kingdom Metazoa; phylum Nematoda; class Enoplea; order Enoplida; family Thoracostomopsidae; genus Trileptium; species Trileptium ribeirensis. The sequence continues at coordinate 57,724 of JASANE010013377.1, read as the reverse complement.
GTTTATAAACAATTTGAACCAAATTTTAAAGCATCACTTTGGACGATTTTAATCTCAGTGCGTCAAGATTTTCAGGATGCAAGGTCTGTTTTTCTAGCAAAAATACTGTAACCAATTTGGTATTTGGCAAGCTGGAAGAGGTTCCATTAATTACCATAGTTCTGGCTCTATATTTTGATAACCTATGTCAATGAGAATCTGAGATGTTTTTGGATTTCCGAATTTAGTATGGTCATATAATGTGAACTTGATTTATGGTAATTTTATTAACATGTGTTAACCTGTAAACCTCCACACTACAGTCACACTTCAACTGCGGCTATCGAGGTGTTGACCAGCATTTCGGTTTACACTTCAAATTTAAAATCTAGTAATGATAATGTTTAATTCTGATTAGATAAGTAGATCACTCAGGATTATGTATGTGATAAAAGTGGACCTCTTCACTCGAATACTTTTAAGTTACAAAGCACTTGTTTACGCGTTTTATTAAACGATAGTACACTTACGTCAGGGAAATATTCACTTGTTGGTATAAGACGAGCAATTAAAGCACTTAGCGACGTCATACCACGAAATTTGTCTTGCTTCCCAAAAGCGACCTGAAAGTAGTAGAAACCTCGTAAAGCCAAATTTTGCTGTCTTTTGATAATCTGGATACATGCCGTGCTGAAACCATTCAAACTTTGTTTTGGATATTTGGGAACAGAAATTTAGATTTTGGTGCCACCATAATCATACGGTATAACGCTGGGGCTTTATGGTTATAAACAAAGATTATATAGGCTGCACCATTTGTGCAATACGATTGAAAAATTTCATGTTAACTATCAAGTGATAATGTGAGATATATAATAGGCATTCACTATAATAAGATACTTAAATAATTTAAAACATTGAAATACCTCTAGAAGACAAATCCAGTGATACTCTTTCCATTCCCACAACCCCATCTGGGGAGGGCGGTAGTGGCTTCGAGTCCTGATTAGGGTTCATACTGATCTCATGTATGTAAGAGGTTAGAAAAATACTATATTCGATCATGTTTATGTGTGTGACGCAAGCATGGGGGCCGTCTATGTCGTAAAGAGAGAATTCGAATGTCATAAGGGTGGCAGTAAGCTATAAAATCTGTGTAATTAATTTTTCACTATTTATACAACTTGAATTTCCGCTCCTTATTGCAATTTCTAAAAGATTATCCAATTTTACCTGACTAGCGAAATATATACGAACAGTTTACGAAAAGATAATTTTCCTTAAGTAAAACACTCACCTCCAGTACTGTAGAACCTAATACATGGGTTCGTAACGTCCGTATACTTAGGGGTATTTGGCCTCGGCGAAGAGAGAGGTGGCGCAGGCCAATAAAGATATCAAAAATTTTCCCCAGCCAATTTTTCCCATAATTTTCCCAATTTTCCCTTAAAATGTTTGTAATGCTATATCAATCATAATTGCTCAAAGTAATTTCAACACCTATGTCTGTGGAGATTTCAACTTTATTCACAATGCGTTGAAATACTATTCATAACTCTTAAATTTAACGTTATAGGTGGTATTCATAAAAACATTTGTGGACACAGTGCATGGAAATGCAAACATTTCAGGATTTCAAGGCTAAATATGCGTTACCGCACTCGCTTTTCGTCGATTTGAAAATTATCTTAGACGGGTAACTAACCCTAGTCTTTTACAAACGACCATGAGTAACATTTAAGATTGCCAATATATATTCAAAAACCAATATAATTGGATTGCTTAACTTCTACTTGCACAGAAAGAGCGCCCGTTTACTGACTCAAAGGGTACAGCTAGTCCAGAAACTGTTGATAAAATACATTATCTGATTACTAGTCTCAAACTTCTACTTGTACAGAAACAGCGCCGGTTTACTGACTCAAACGGTACAGCTAGTCCACAAACTCTTGATAAAATATATTATTTGATTACTAGTCTCAAATTTGAGTCATATGGAATGTACGAAATATTTATGTGAAAGCACGACTGAATAATTGCGTAGAACACTCTTTGCCGCCACGCGACCATACGCAACGGGTGGGGCCTGACCCTAATAGCTTAGAGGAAGAATACATTGCAGTGTAGATTCGTATGTGGAATCACAAATTTTCAAAATATTTAAACATACGAATTTCCTAGGGATAGTTTCTGTTCTTTCGAAGCTATGAATTGTAGATAAAATTTTCTTGTAACTCACGCCCATCCACAAAAGTAAGGGTTGGAATGCCTTGATTGAATTTAAAGGACAACCCGTAAACAGCCGATCATGACACATAAGTCGCGTGTCATAACTGATCTTCAAAATATTGCGACTTCTGATAAATATCAGCGGCAGTGTGGATAAGATACCGATAGTATTTTACGGCACACGGATGAACGTAAGGCATGAGCGATCCAGTTCGGACTATGTGTGATGACAAATGAATCGTGCAAATTCTGTTCCATTCAGTTGAGATTCAAAAGATTGTTCAACCTACTCAGCGATCAACATTTCACTTGACAATTTCATGCGACATTTTCACTAACTAAATGTCATTACCCTTGAAGCTGTCCCACATTAAAATATTTGGATATTAAAGTATTTCAAGCAACATATATGCCAGTATTAGGAAATATGCCAATACCGTATTATAACGAAATTCATAAACAGATGAACAGGAAAACTTTAAAATTATCCGTATTCTGAGATACAAACAAGCTGTCTCAACTTCATTTTAAGGTCACCAAAATATAGAGCCAGAACTATGGAATGCAATGGAACCCCTTCCGAGCTTGCCAAATACCAAATTGGTTACAGTATTCCGTATTATAACGAAATTCATAAACAGATGAACAGGAAAACTTTAAAATTATCCGTATTCTGAGATACAAACAAGCTGTCTCAACTTCATTTTAAGGTCACCAAAATATAGAGCCAGAACTATGGAATGCAATGGAACCTCTTCCGAGCTTGCCAAATACCAAATTGGTTACAGTATTTTTGCTAGAAAAAAAGATACCTCTATCTAAAAAATTTCCGACGCACTGAGATTAAAATCGTTCGAAGTGATGCTTTAAAATTTGGTTCAAATTGTTTATAAACCTGTTCGATGTAATTTAGACCCTTTTCACAATGTATCCAATCTGATGCGGCCATTTTGTACAACTCCGGCTTGCTGTTTAAGTTTCAAGCCATCTAATGCGGCGAATCAGATCGCATTGTATGCAATGTGAACAGGTGTTATACAATGGGGTCTCGGCTCCTATCGGATTCGATTGGAGCAGAGTGTGTCAGTTGCAACTTGAACCACGCACCCAGCAAGCTGGGGGAACGTCCTTCATTCTGCGCCCACCCCTCAGATTTACACAAATTTTTGTCAATGTACCCAATCTTTTGCGCGCGCCTTGTTGTGCGAGGGTTGGCGAATTAAATATGGATTTAGAAGAGGGTCTGATCCCTAGGGGTAACCTGATTATGCCCTATTGGCACCTGTGTTCCAAATACGTTTTTATCATAGCTTGCCCCAGATGTGTTTTATCATAGCTTGCAAACCAGACTAAAAATCGTTCCAGGGTAGCTGACATCATCACATCCTTACCAACGGATTCGTTGTTGTAGAATTAGCTTTTCGCTTTGCTTTTGGCGATCCCTCGACATCATCTGTATTACGATCAGCACTCGTTGTTGGCTCATCAAAATGCCGACCGCTGTTGCTGCAGTAGTTCAACGATACATCGTTCATTTGGCTAACGAGTCCGTTCATCGTGTGACGTCGCGTATGATCGAGGGAATTGAATTTCACTTCACCACTGGAGCTTAGTAAGGCTGACGATTTCTCAAAAAGTAAAATTTGGTTATTGTTGTTGTTGTTGTTGTTATCATTGTTATTATGTTGCTTTATTTAATTTCAGCTTAATTGAAACATTACAATTTATAAAGTTGCACGCAATTCATTAATTAAATAATAAAGATAGGCAACGCAATTAAAGTTGTCGTCTTCTATTTGCTCTAACGTTGCAGCAATGCACGAACACATGCGTAACTACTTAACATACTCTTTTGACTGAAATGTCTCAGCGCGCTAACCTAAACAGCATAGGTGAAAACCAGCTGGTAAAGGCGTATGGTGTAGTGGTAGCGCGCCAGGCTTGCAAGCTAGAGGCCTAGGTTCGAATTACAGCTGATCCAACGTTTGATTTCTCGTCCACCGTTTATTTTGAGAAGACAGACGTGAAACCCCACAGGAAGTTGCTTAGCGCAGCGCTAACTCAACACGCTCTCACTCCACGACTCCGGAAGGAAGTGATGTAATGTCTCACTACGCTTGTGTAAATAGCGGGGCTGAAAACGAGCTTATCTGGGCCTATGGTGTAGTGGTAGCGCTCTAGCTTTGCAAGTTAGACGTCTGATTTTGAATCCCTGTGGTGCAACTTAAGATCTCTCGTGCATCTTTTAATGACCATAAACAAAAAGTGAACATAAAACAACTTATGCAATCGGCCAGAAATCAAGGGTGAAACTATGCCCATCGATAATAGATCTTCCCTAATCGGTTATCTTTAGTAATTTCCGTCAGCAATAACGACCGGCCACAATGGTAAGTATGATGAGCCACGAATAGAATAGGTAATCTTTAAATGCACAGTGCTAGAATCGCCACTATGTGTCTACTGTTTTGCGCGCCTAGCAAATTTTTGTAGTGTTCCTTCCTAAAAAATTTTGCAGTCGTAGTAGCAACTCTCATAAGTCGTAACATACGACCTGCGGCCACACGTCGCTATATTATTTTACTTCAACCATCGCGTTATTTTGTGACAGATAAGCTCCATCACAATTATTCCAAGCTACTGATTATACAGTGGCATCATAGAGAAATACACGCTTGCATATTATTAGCTCCGTATTATAGCTTGCATATTATTAGCTCCATCACAATTATTCTAAGCTACTGATTATACAGTGGCATCATAGAGAAATACACGCTTGCAGCTATTCATTGTACACAATAGTACAGTGTGCTCATAGCAAAATCGCTTAGAACATATCAAAAAATTCACTATAAACACATTTTACTATATATTTTAATCTAAACAATTTAGCCGGAACCAAACGAACACCCTATTGTAATAGATTTTTCACCATAACAGCATTCACTATAAGCACCCACCGGTGTTGTATTTTTAAAACCGTTGTGGTTTTACCAAATCAGGAGCCGGCCCAGCAGCTCCATTTATGAGCGAGTTTGCCCACTGACTCAAGCCACCTTTAGGAAACTATGTCTTTGAAGCCTTTAATCTGTGTATAAAACAGCTCGTAGCATACGAAATCCTACGAACTGACGTAAAATTACGAATGAAAACTTCCACAAAACAAGTTATATAAGACAATATGTACAAAATTTCGAAAATATAGCTTCAGGTGTCTGTTAATTATACATTTTGGGGTAAAATAATAGAAAACGGCGTTTATCTTGTACATTACCATGTTTATACGTTTCCTCAGAATATTAATTTGCACTGATCAGTTAGTAGATGTCCTGTTGGACCCTATATGGGCTAAGTGATAATTAGTATTAAATTCTTAGTTTTGAGGCCAAATTTTTTAATGTTTGACATTTTTCAGTCACATCCATGTTCGATTTTTCAGTCAAATCCATGTTGGTCGACTATTATTTGCGGGGACGTCAGCAAGATATGATTTGAGCTATCTAGTCAGTACAGACAGAAAGAATTTATAATGTAATGTAGAAACCGTCAACAGTATTAGAGCTATGCTTTTAGAGCTTTTAAGATCAGAGCCGACGTAATCTCGGCAATTCTTGCTGTTGGCAGCTGTTATTATTATGTTTTTGTTTTGTAGTTTTAACAGCTCATTGCAGCTTCTCGACTGTTGCAAATAGATCTTAGGCTCAGGCTGGGCTCTTCCACAGCCGAGCCAACCCGAGGTGTGCCGAGCCAAGAACCTAAATTCTCACGTCTATTTCACAATAACACTCGCAAAGCCGACAAAAATTATAGTAACAAATTTTAATAAACACATAATATTACATTATTATTGCATATTGTTATGGCGGCCAATGTAACCTCTAGGGGCGGAAGTGAAATGCATGCCATGGCGTTCTCGATATACTACGCCTAAGCCTTAGTCTTAGCCTAAGTTAAGGTCCCTTTATGAGTCATGTACTAAGCCTAAGCCTAAGTCGGGGGCTGCCGCCCCCCGAACCCCCCGCTCTAAGCTGTTCTTTTTCCTAACGTTATAACGTCCGGCCCCTGAAGGTGACATGGGCCGTTATTGCTGTTATATTAGCTTTAATAATAACGTAACGATGTAAACAAATAATTATATATTATTACAGGAAGAATACTTAGTAACACAATAATTTGTACAGTTGTAACAAACATATAATAACCGTAAATTAATACTTATTTTCAAGTCTATAGGAAAAAACATTGACTGACCCTAATTCCATTCATTTATTAAATTTTCTCTTATTTTTTCATACTAACCTTAAAAATCAATACAATCGAAAAATAAACTAGGTATATATTATAATTATTTTAAAATGTCTCGAGTCGAAACAACTCAGTGACTACTATTGTGAGTGAAACGAAAACGGATATTTACGAAAATAAAGGTGACATAATACCTAAAATAGTATATAAATGTCAAAAAATTTATAAAAAAAGGTCGAATTTTAATATATATAATCTATAAACTATTACGACAATAGTAAAAGTATTAAAGTTGAAATAAGTAAAATACAAGCATTTTATAAATAAATAAATAATAAGTAGACTTGTTATAAATAATTTATTAGCTCTGTACATCGATATGATTTAATATTACCAACCTGGTATTTAAATTACGCTCAAATGAGATTACATTTGTTTAACAGGAATATGGATATAATACAACTATTTCAATTTCATGCATGTAAAGTTGATAAATCATTTGCTCAATTAAAGTGTGTTCACACGTATAAAACATTTAGCTCCAAATTTTGACTCAAATTCTGAAAACTTCTTTTTATGATTTTTGAGGAAATTAGGACATAACACTGCTCAAACTTATCTCAAGGATATTACTTCAGCTTTATCATCGACGAGGATCGGTTGCCTGAAAATTTTCGAGCTCAAATTTTGATATCCAATATTGAAGCGCCAGAACTAATTATATTTTTCCACTACAGATTAGTTAAATTTTATAATTTGAGCTCAGATTTTGAACAAAAGTTTGACTGTGTGAACGCACCTTTAGAGCATTCTGATAATTTATTTGCATGTTGCAAGCAGGAGGAACGTAGAACGCTTTAATTCAGTTGTACTTAGGTTTTCAAAAAATAATTGCAATAAGTAACTCACGGTTGTCACTAATAACAGTTGTTATTTTTCATTTTCACTAAACACGTTTGTTTTTACGTGATAAGTGTTTTGAAGTATATTTCTTGCTTAATCAACCCGGTTTTACATATCAACTCTACAACAACACAGCTACTCGAAAACCTTATTTAGTGGCCTTATTGCAGTTGTAAACGCTGTCGCTTGATTACTGACATTGCCATATCTATTGATTTTGCTAAAGATTTGGATATAAGCATAGCACAAAAAGCTGTTCTATAAAATATTTATATCAAAAACTTGGAATTGAATGTAAGCAAAACTTGGAAATGTAAATCGTGTTAATGCTATCTTGTAGCGTCAAGCTCCTGACTCCAGAGCTCTTCGACTCCTGATGCCGTGGTCGTACAAACAGCAGCGCCACAGTGAAATATGCTGTATCGAGTAATGCAACAGGCATCGATCCGAATCACTATTAATTTAAAGTGGACCGATTCAAATAAACCTTAAGATATGATTGCAATTATATATCTGAGCTGTCGTGCAATTATCCAGAGCTAAGATTCCACCGTAAGCATTTAATAGTTAAGTTTAAGAGTAACATGGATCATGCGCTGATAAATCATAGATGCAACACAACAGCTGCTCTACTGAGCAGCCAAAATTATCATATTCATTGCAATTTCATTGTATATACACAAAGTCGACTCGTAGACTTATCCAATTCAGCAAACATTATCATTCAAATTCATTCATTATAAAACTTGTTTTTATGTATATACGAATAGCAAAGCATAATAAATTTCTACTAGACACAGCTAAAGCATTTTCAACAGGACACCAACAGTGTTCGCCAAAATTTGTGATTAAGATTATGTGAAAATTGGGAAAGACTATAAAAGAACAGTTTCTATCAATGTATTTTGCCAAACATAACTTTAGCGCTTTTGGGACAACCTACGAGAACCACAGCTGTCATCGAGTTTGCCAAAAGTAAAAACACACACGCTCATACATATAATTTATTTATATAAATTATAAGCCTTATATGTATGACTATATAGGATGTGTTTTTTTCATGGACTAAGAAAATAGAATCGTTGTATAAAATCGGAAATGTTGATAAAAATATGTTATGTATCTAAATGAATCAGATGATAGATATATACCGGCAATGAACCCGTAACAAACATATAAAAACCGAAATTTGGAAGATAAAACTAAATATAGAAATGCAGCAACAACAGAGTTTAGTAGATATCAACTGATAGAATGACAGTGACTTGATTAAGGCCAATATCCACACTAGCTAAGCATAACCGTATCAAGTCTAAGTTAAGTATTCTAAAAATGAAGAACTATAAGTTTTCACATTATTAATTGAGATAAAAGTAAATATTCTCTAAGACTTAAAGAAGGAATAGAGAACAGTGATGTCCTTTTTCGGGTTAAATAGGTTTGTTAAGTTAAAAATTGTAAATAATAAAGTAGCCAAATGCTCGCATTACGACAATTTCTGAAAATACGTTTCATTGTTTTGCCAAAACATATCAAACCTAACAGCGAACATCTAACCAAAACACACTACTAAATTTCAATAATCAAATGCAACATCAAAACCAGAATGGTTTAGCAGCAACAACGTTGAAACTAGTGTTGTACTTAAACGATCCGATTGTTTGCATTAACTATGCGATTCTTAAGTCTCAAAAATTATACGTACTGAAACCAACTATCAGCAAATTTGTCTAATGACGTCAGTTGTTGCTAACTTCGGCACAATATTTGGTTCTTTTCCTTTATCCCACTGATCTAATTTAGTCAATTTTGAAGATACAGCGCCGATTTTGGAATTAATCAATTCAGCTCTATGATATGGTTCTGAAAATACTCATCTTACCCGCATCCCTGAAAATTTTTTTTCCGATTTTTGAGGTCCCAATGGCCAATCCCTCATTGGGAACCCAAGAATTTTTTTTTTGGAATATAGTCATGTGTGGTACCATTCGACTTGGCTGATGAGAGAAATCTTTTGGTGTGTAGTTTATTGAAATCTACACCACCGCTAGCAAGTTATGAGGGCCCAAGCAACCCTGGGGGGGGGGGGGGTACGATACAACGTTAGAAAAAAGAACAGCTTAGAACGGGGGTTCGGGGAGGGGCAGCCCCCCGACTGAGGCTTAGTGTATGTCTCCTATAAGAACCTTAGCTTAGGCTAAGACTAAGGCTTAGGCTTAGTATATCGGAACGGCGAGGCCTGCAGTATATTTTCGCCCCTCAGGGTTACTTGGGTTCTGATAACTTTCTAACGATGGCGTAGATTTCAGTAACCTACACTCCAAAAGATTTCTCTCATCAAGCCGAGTCGAATGGTACCAAGCATGACCATATTTCGAAGAAAAAAATTTTTGGGTTCCCAAAGGAGGATTATTGGGACATCAAAAAATTGAAAAAAAATTTAAGGCATGTGGGTAAAATGGATATTTTCTGAACCGTCTCATCGAGCTGAATCGATTGATATCAAAATCAGATATGTATCTTCAAAATTGACCAAATTCGGGCTGGGGGAGATAACGGAAAAGAACCCAATATTTATTGTATTTTAATTATCTCTTAATATATATTTAACTACTAAAAGATATAATTCGGAACAAAACAGATTTATTACATATACTTGACTGACTAGATATACATTGGTCCATTCACTTAGGTACCAATTTAGAGATCATACGATGACAAAGTATTCTGATCATTCAGCATAGATGATAAATCTGATTGTTCACCATAGGTTTTTAGTTTCCACAGATGCTCTTAAATATGTGACAAGCTAGACCTATTTTCAAGATTATATATATTACATAAAAACCACAACCATGGCGCCTCAGTTGTAATATTAATGAAACAAAAACACAAACACTTCGGCAGCCTCGGTATCGTGATCTGTACCAGATTTACTCTGTATAAAAGACAATATTAACAAGTTATTATGAGGTTCCGGACAAACAACCAATAGAATTTTCATGCAAGTCACCGGAGTAGCGAGTTATATTTTTCTAACGTAATTTTATACTTGATATTAATCACTGATGTACAGGGGCGTGGCAAGCGATTCGAAACTGAGAGGGGGGTTGGCGACAAAAACTTAGTACGAAGGTCGTTCACATTCATTTGCTTATAAGCCCATCAATTAATTTTTATACGTTTGCCAGTAAAAACGTGGGGGACGCCTACCATTTGCAACATCCCTGCTGATGTAGCAAAATACTGAAGTAGCAAGTGTAGAAAACTAATCACAAGTAAAATGGCGTCGCAACATCAAAATGCATAAATAGGATTAACTTTTATATTAATACTTCGGAAGGATGTTTTTCCCGCAGTATAAAAATATTTTCTTTTGAAATTGCATTATAAATGTGTCATGAAAAACTTATTAAGGCTAAAAACTTATTTAAACATGAACCATTTACATGCAATAAGATATCCTATGCTTATCAATATCAATATATATTTAATATATTTTATTTATCATAATTTCTTGGGGTATTTTAAAATGTAGATTTTTTGGTACATTTCTTCTTAGAAGACAAAATACACACAAACATCATACAAAATCCGAAAACAGTGTCCCAGTCTGGCGGCTGTGACAAAATATATACAAACCTAGCTCGTGTTACTTGATATTCACTTGAGAATATTATCTATTATACCACACATCTGATTATAGGTTTCTGAAATATTTTAATGTTTAACAAGCATAACGACACAGGTACATATAACTTTACATTACGTCTTGTTTTCTACATCACAGCATTTCTTTTGGCCATTACACCGAGAACAAGCTAGAATAATCTAACTGAAATCGAAAGTGAACACCAGTTGAAACAATATGGATATACATTTTAAGATGAAAAAAGCTGGGTGACTATTATCAGTGGCGGATGCGGACATTTCTGACGGGTAGGAATGGTTTTGCTAAACTTTTTCCGCGGAGATGGATAGTTTTGCAAATAATTTTGCCATGTGACGGACGGTTTGTTACTGACATTTTAAGACAACTATTAAGCCATATTTTAATTTGTCTTGGATACCTGCGGCTGTGTGTTTGTAACAGCTAGTCGCAGGGAGGAAGACCAACACCAGTTATTTTTGTTGTTACTCATTCATTCATATTGCTAAATATAGGTGTGACACGGGTTTTGATTACCAAAGTGAAGGCAGGCTGATTTGTGTACGCTGAACTCCATACACCATAGTTTTGTCCTGGATGAGAAAGCGTTGATATCTCGTTGCATGTCGCATATGTCGTGTTTTTGGAAGGAACTATGGCAGTGGATTCGATGAAACAATTTCAAGGATCGGCAAATTTGTCCAGGCACCCGAAATATGATCATCAATGTCATTCAAATATATTAGAGACGTAACTGAGCCAAGGACAGTTCCTTGTGGTACCCACATAATACTTCAACAGGTGGATAAGGTCCGCCTCCGTCACAGCTTGTCGTCGACCGATAAGAAAGTTCTCTAACCATCGTGGCAGACAACCAGAAATGCCTATTGCTTTTAACTTTAGTAATAACCTTCTGTGAGGCAGACGGTCGAATGCCTTCCTTAAACCCAGGTAAATGGAGTGACATAATCACTGTTATTGACTACTTGCACAATCCGTTGCAGAATCTTTAGTTGTGAAACCGTGGAACGTCTGCGGAGAAAGCCATGCTGAGACGCATTCAATAGTTTATTTGATGTCAGATGTTGCATTATAGCGTCTGCTATTATGGACTCCATGAGTTTACACAACCCTGATGTAAGATTAACTGGGCGATAATTTTCAACAGCGAAACGGTTACCTTTTTTAAATATAGGAGTAATGCGAGCAATCTTCCAGTGAAATGGGATCACACCTGTTTGCATTGAATGATTGAACAATGACACGAGGCTGTCACAAATTTGGTTCCGGCACTCATGAAGAATTAAATTCTGAATTTTGTCGAAGCCCGGAGAAGCGATTTTTTTTGATTGCCTTTAATTTTGCCATAACTAATTCGTTAGTAAACCAAACATTATCTAAGCGAATGTCAGTTAGCGGTACTAATGATGGAAGATTCGATTGATCTTCAACTACAAAAACTGAAGAAAAATAGTTATTGAAAGTAGCCGCACAGTAACATATATTTATAACATAACATATGGGGGACGAATCCTGGCTGAAATAATGATAGCCTCAGCGCTGGAAAATTTGAGGCCATCATTGACACCCTAAGGACCAGAGAGTGGGCCCGGTGGTTTGATGCCGCTGCGCAGCTTTATGCTTTTATTTGTTATGCAGCGTTGCACGGCAGGTTACGACGAGGACGCAAACCTCCAAGGCTTATCCTTTGGACCTAGGATAAACCAACCCCTAGTTAGGAATGAATGGCTCGATGGGCGCACCTGTTCCACGCCCCTTACTCACTCCGCCTACTCAAGATTACCAAAATGTGTTAAGTCGCTCCAGCCAGAACGTTTGCCACAGTTAACACAGTAATGCTACTATCCCGGACCCACTAATTTTATCTTCCTGCTAGTCCTCACATGACCCTTTAGGGCCGAAATTCTTTAGTATTACTATCTAATATTCCGCTAATACGTACAAGATTAGTACTTTTATTTATTCCTATGATTTTACTTTGAACAGGTGTTATTACTAAGTTATGACTAATTACTTTTTAAGGTACATATACATATATATGTGTGAAGTTACTTGAGCCATGAATGTTAATTCTTTGATCAAAAATCATAATTCTACAACTGATAATAGTTTCTTCGAACACCGTAACGCGTAATTCTTTACGCCTTTACGAGACAACCGCTGAACACTATCAATGACATAAAAACCATGAACTCGTGAATCAACAAACCATCTTCCAAAAAGAACCAAGAACCAATTTCAACTGAGCAGCTCCTACTGCAGTAACTATGTAAGCACGCAAGCTTTAGAAAACTATAAAATATCAATACATAACAAGCGCAATTCTTTTACGCTCAAATAATACAAGAGCCGGAATGATGTTCTCGAGTGTAGTTCTTTTCGCTATAATAATTAAGCTTAGAAATTCGCGGACGTCGAACTCTCCAACACCAACCTAACTCCAGTCAAGCTTTTACCGACAGGGAAAACAAAAAGAAAAGAGCTAACTGTATGTTAGCTAATTGCATCGTTTGATGCAATTTATGCAAATAAGGTACCTAAACAAGACGAAAACGAAAAACAAGGACGTAAAAGGGAGGGAAGGGTTTCGTAAACTCGAGTTAACTATGTGATTAACTTAATTAATGAAAATACCCCACAGATTTCATTTAGTGGTGCAGTGTTATGTCTTTTTAAATCCGGGGGCACGGGTTGGATGGGGATGTTTTTTATGTCGGCTATCGGAATTAAAAAGGGACGGGATTCGTCACCGAAGGATTGTAAGGTTCGAGGTGTGGCCAGTAGACTGCCGGTGGACGCTTTGTATGGCGCGCGTCTTAATTTCGTGAGTGACTCTAATGCCTTATATTTTGCGTTACAGCGTGATCTTGCTCCACTCTACATGCTCGAGTTCCAGATATTTTGTTAACAAACACGGACATAGAATATTTATTAAGAACGATAAAACGTTAGACACTGATAATACCGTCGATCACTTTTGGTACTGGTTTTTGATAACCGTTCCCGAAATATGTATTCTTTCTAATACTCGACTTCGAAAAGCCTCGGCACTGTTCTTTAAGTACTTATTTAACTCAAGCCGTCTTCGCACTAGTTTTTCACTAGCGGCTGACTGAGTTCTCGTAACCCAAACGGCGGTACTTCTTTCGTACCAAATTAATGTCACCTCACGCTAATACTTCACCGGTTTCCTTACACAGTCTGACACTCAATTTGCACAGTCTGACGTTCCACTCTCGCTATACGCTTCGGCCACTACTTCCGGTGTACTCGACAATCCCTATCTAGTACTTTAGTGAAGTTAAAGCTACCTAGTACTTGACCTAGCCCCTAAATTATCACGACTATTGTTTAAGGGTTACACTTGAGCGATAGTGATTAGGGTTTATTTTATCTGTTACGTTACTAACGTTATGGTTTTAACACAACACACTCCCGGACAGAAAGTGCACCATGCTATTATGTAATTACCTCAACCTAGGACTTAGATTTACGCTAATAGTGCCAGTTATATTGAACAGTCCGACCCCGGACAGAAGCCAGACCACGTTATTAAAACTGTACAGTAGCGGTCGACTACTATACAGTTGAAGTTTGCTCAGCGTAGGTCCTCGGATGGATGACGATACTGGTATTTAGGTAAGACGCTCAAGATTTTGGTCGTCCGAACCAATCCCCTTACTCACCCGGTCTACTCAAGAATAATGCTCCTACGTCGACTACCCCGGACAGATGCCAGACAACGCAGCTACACTACTGATATTTTCAAGTCCCACCTGCACTCACGCCCTAGTTACCACTCACTAGACACAAAAAGGGCCGAAATTTTCAAAGTATTACTAAACCTAATACGTTTCTACTAACTACCGCCCCTATTAGACTTACGACTCTTTCTAGTAATATTACTAAATAAAATAGTAATAGGAATAGGGTTTCTTATTTGCGCCGTCGATCAGTACTCTTCTCTTAAGCTGGGCCTTTCTTCACTCCAGTACGTGAAATCGAGTCACAATCCACGCATTCTTTGCGTGTTCCAATACGATAAACTATTGCCGTGAAATCAAAAAAGTAAACCCGAGTATAGGCGTTTCCTGTATTTCCAATTACTGATCTACTGGGCGAAGGGCTGAGTGTAGGCACCTTTCCAATAGGACTACTATGGCACTATAGTCGATAAACAATAGCAGTAATACTCGGCGTCTCGAGATTATCTTCCAAGCGTATATAGAACGACTCTCAGTGACCTAAAACCATTATATATAAACAAAGCCGGAAGTAAAACACATTAGCAATGTAACCGATCACATAAAACATAAAAGTAACAAGAAGAAAACTGTAGTTAGCATTCTTTTAGAAACCCTGTTCTCTGAGATTCGGAACTAAGACTCAACTTAATGAACAAAAACACAAACTGTACATAGCTAATAATTAAAACGAACGGGATTTATGCAAATTACCTAGAAACAAAATTTTAGAAATTAAAAACCCAGGGAGGCATATAGTAAGCAATTTTGTGAAAAATAAGTAACAATAGGATTTTAACCCCGGAAAATCACTTGGTAGCCTATAGGACTCCCGACATGCAATTCACTACACTAAATAGTAAAACATTAAAAATTCGTAAGTCGACTTAGCTATGTGATTAGATCAATTAATAATTAAAATTGAAGGAAGCATTGGCGATAAGACATTCTTACTGGAGTGAGAGTAATATTGGGGGCCCAATAGCTATTTTGATACGCAGGTAAAATATATGTGAAATTTTTTTCTGAAAATATTGGGGAACGGCCTTTGAATTGTAGAATAAGTAAAAATTGGCCGAAATGTTAATCACTATCCATGTAAATAAATTTTAATTTAAACCATGCCTGTCCTTAAAACTTATCTTTTAGCTACAAGCGTCCAGACTGCCGGTGCTAATTGAAAACAGTTTAATATTTTAGTAGCGTGTAATTGTCTAAGGATATTATCTCCATAATAAAAGTTAATTTTTCCCAATCAGGGGGTGTAGAAATTCATTAATGAAAAGGTTATTGGCAATAATTAGAAGAAGAAGAAGAGAAGAAGAGGGAAATGAAGACTTCAGTTAAGCTTCATGGGCGATCATTTCCACCCCTCTCCGTTTATTTACAAAAAGCAAAATAAACAAGACAGCAATCTTGTTATAAGACATACAAAATGTAAACGAACAGAGAAGGGGGACTTTCACGTACTTTAAATTTGAATCTAGAATTAGCCATATTGATTTTGTTCCTGGTCAATTATTTGACTGTTTGGATTCCAAATGGCTGCAATTAATTGAAGTATGGGCTTAGATTCCGTGCAAAACTACTGCTAGGTTCAGTAAATTTCTATTTCATTTTTCCATTTTTCATTCAAATCAAAATAGCACTAAAGAGTACAAAGTTCATGATAGTTGGATGTTTGCCGATAAATACGTTTTTGTGTCTTCACAGCCCAGTTCCCTACCACCGTTGGGCCTTTGTTGCACTACCGAGAAATTACTCAAAAATTTGGGCAGGAGTGTCTTCCAACCCTCTCGATTTTAGGTTCGCAAGCAGGGGATCTACGTCTGAAGTCAGCTATAAATGGTCAATATCACAAATTCACCTAAACTTCGAGGTTTAGTGCACTGAAATAAAGGAAATAAACGGTGTTTGGATCCTATCTACAGCTTATAGAAAAATGATAACCAATAAATATTATTATCGAGTTACCATATGGTACCCTAGTTGAGCCGTGTACTAGTTTGCCTATGGCCAAGGCAATGTTGTCACGCTGATGGCATAAATTAATGTCCAACTTTCGTTCTTGAGTTATAATTGTGGCAGTTAATATAATTTAATTACATATCTATATTATACGTTTGGCATTAATGTTTTGGTTTTTATTAGATGTTAGGGGTTGACCAGGCTACCAGGGGTTCCCCGTCCAAACTCGTCCCAAAACCCAAAAATTTCTCCAAAACCCGAGATGGATCACTTTTTCACCTATTACATCCCTCCGTCTCTTCTGCGTCTGTAGTTTTGGCTTTTCTTTCTTGTTTTCCTGCAATTTGCATAAATTAGCACTCTTTAAGTTTATTAGCTAACAGTGTTAGCTTGTTTTCTTTTCTTAGTTCAGTCTGGAGTTAGTTCTCGAACGATCTGGTGACCGAATTTCGAGCTCTTGCCGGCTACGCATAAGAATAGTTCTAATTGTTTTAACACGGTTTAACCAATAACAGATCCGGAAGTTATTTAAAATTACGCATACGAGTCTACTGGCTTAATTTGGTTTTTGGCAATTGTTGCTTATCTGCTTACGATTACTTCGCTACTTTTTCTGTTATTTTCGAATTATTTGCTTTAATTGTGAACCTTATGCTGATTGAATTTTAATGTTTTGCCTGGCTTTACTTTGATGTGGTGGATGATACGATACCGTGAGTGAGTGGAAAAATATCGGGAGTTAACGGACTACTGGAGAAACTTTGGCATACTTGGCGTAGGATCTAAAAATAACTAACGTTGAGTTGCGAATATACTGAAAGACCTTGACCGAACTATTTATCGAATCTCAAAACAACGTTCAGTTGTGAGTATTCTTCACACCTGGGTACATATTGCTCTAATAACTTATTTTACTCGTATTATTATTCTCGCATAAAACCTGAGCTAGTAGGAGCGTTAACTAACCATAACCGTATTCGAAATAACACGCGCCTAGCTGATCTGTCCAGCAGCGTGAACGTTAACATAAGGAAACTAATTAGCCTAATTCTAAGGAAAAGTATAAAGGTAACTAAATAAACGTACCTGTCGATCCGTCCGGCGATCTCGTGTCAACCTCAAAAGAGAAATCATAAGGAAGTACTAGCGTAAATGTAAGGCAGAGGTTAAGGTATTCAAATAATATTCACGTACAGAGCAACTCGAATAGTCACGCAGCCGCGCCATAGGAAATAATAATACGCTGATCTAATAACGCGCGCCAAGGAACAATCAATAATCCGTACTTACTTATTATAAAACATAATCTAATTCAAAAACTAATAGAAATAGGGATAGTCGAGTGAAAGTAAAACGAGTGGCCGAGCTACAATAAAATCGAGAGATAGAACTGTGCAAGCATACCGGTGGAGCATTAGTGCGATCTAAAAATACGGGTACTGAAAAATAGTGCCGCGAGTTCAAGCTACCGGTGTCAAACATTACGTGTTTTAATATTTTATCTTGCTTTATAATAAACATTCCTTATATATACGTGTCTAACTGTCTAAAACAAGAGTGACTAGAGCAACTTCACGCCGCCACGCAAAATATAAGGCTAGATACTGATCACAAAAAGGAAGGACGCGCGCCAACCAAGTTGTCCCACCGGCATTCTACTGGCCACACCTCGAACCACGCAATCTTCGGTGACGAATCCCACCAACCTTTTAATTTCGATAGCCATCATAATGTAGGAAAACTACCCACCAACCCCCACCCTCATTATTCCATAACGAAATAATAATTATCATTGTTGTAGGGGGTTTAATAGGCTACCAAGGGTTTCAGGGTCCTAATTTCACAAATTTTAGTTTAAAACTTTTAATTTCACAAAATTCTCTGTTATATGGATCTCCATTTTTGCAGTTTTCTAAATTTTAAAATTATATATATATATTAATTTTTGTGGTGACACGTCCGCCCATTTTATTATCTCGATATGCACGGTGTTTTGCATATCGTTGATTATAGCTAGGTTGTATATGTGAGTCGGTGATCACAATGATATGTTCAATTTTTCTTTAAGTCTAGTTAGCATAGTGTGTATGTTTACATTAAAATGGTTTTTAGATTGTACTGAGTTCAAATCTAAGTTCGACGAGATTTGTCAGGGATCAAAAGGGTTAGGCGCTTTTCACTATAAGCTTGCGTCATTCACGATAAATTACTTTATTTTACCGTTTCGACGATGCTGGATCGACAACCATTCGCACAAATCAAACGAACAAAAAATAAAAAATGTATCTACCATCAATAGCTAAAGTTACTCGCCATTTGAAGCGGAAAACCAAACTAGTTTGCAGCTTCTGCAAAAATGGTTACTTTGCTGACAAATGCAATGTCTACACAACAATCGAACAGCGAAAATCCAAGCTTGACGGTCGTTGCCTCCAGTTCTTGGCAACTGGCCACTGGTACAGGGATTGCAAGAAGTTGAAATGTTTGTTTTTACTGCAAGAAGAATACTCGTCATAGTAGTCTCTGCTAGGACAAGTTTGGGAGCCCCAGTAAAGAGGGTGGCAACGGCCAGCCATCAAATCGATCAAAAGGGTAGCAAAATCAGCTGAAAATGGAAGGTAAACCTTGCTGAAAATAGGACAGCATGTGCAAATACAAACAGTAATAATACACTTAGAATCAGGCAAATATTAATGATTACGGTTTCTTCGACGGCAGAAGTTCCCGATCGTATAACACTCAAAACCTTGCAACTGCATTGAATCTCGTTCCCAGCGGGGAAGAAATACTTACGTCAGCAAAATGTGGAGATCGTCGACGTCGAACTGAGACTTTCAAGCGAACAACAGTTGAACTCGCGACACGCTACTGGACAATACCGATTCGTACTTAAAGTAATTCGTTTTGCGGGAGAAGCTGAGCGGATTGAAATCGATATACTCGTGAACAAATACTACTAGCAGGACCTAATCGGTGCTGAATCAGTCCTAAACAGTTCGGAAAATTTAGGTCTCTCGAAGATATTGGAGTGAAAGATATTCCATACGTCATGGATGCTGATGTCCCCCTGCAACATTTCCATTCTTCGGTGCGTTTGCCCCTTCGGAAGGACGATACGAGGTTAAGTGGCACTGGAAATCGTCGCATTCAGAATTACCCGCGAACTATGGTCTTGCCACAGGTTGTCTGCGTTCTGTTGTCGAGCGACTTAAGTCGAAACCAGATGTGATATCACTATATGACGCAACGATACATGAGCAGCTCCAGAAACGTAAGTGAGGAGGTTCATTCAACTGATATGAAAAACAAAGTGCACTACATCCCGCACCATCCAGTAATCCAGAAAGACAAAATTACGCGTGGTGTACAATGCCTCCGCAAAAAGTGGAAAATGTCAGGCAAGCCTCAACGAATGTCTTTGCGTGGCCAGTTTTTTTAAGCAGCTCTGTGTGGAATGCTACTGCGCTTCCGACTACATGCGATTGCCATATCTTGCGACATCGAAAAAGCTTTTCTGCAGATTCAGTTGCAGGATTCAGAACGCGATTGTGTCCGCTCCTTGTGGTTGAAAGATATTACGAAGTCTGTTTCAAAGTCCAATCTGATAACTTATCGATTTTGTCGCGTGCCTTTTGGCTTTGTTTCCAGTCCTTTTCATTGCAAGCTTGCATTCGACACCACTTGACTCAGCAAAATTACTCGGTTGCTTCGGATATAGCGAAAAACATCTACGTGGACAATGTCATCTGGGTAGTCCAAAGTGGGCGGGCCGGCATTTTTGGCTGCCCCCGCCAAAACGACGGTACCCCGGCTCCTATCCTGCAAAAATTGTGTACCCCCGGCTCAAAGCCCCCTGTTGAGAAATATTAACATCTAAACGCGACAAAATTCTGCAAAAAAATTAGGCCCCCGGCAGGTGAGCTGGGGGCCCCCGGCTCAGGCCGGGCTCCTTCCGAGGTTTGGACTTGCCAGGTCATCACTGGTGTCGATACAACCCAGAAAACCTTCGAGTATTAAAAAAACTAAGGCAGTTTTCAATAAAGTGTCCATGAAGCTTTGCGAGCGATATACAAATAGTCCACAATTGAGATCAATTATCCGCTGAAACGATCATAGAAAAATCAGTTGGAATAATCAAAACGACACCCTCGCCTGTGTCATGTGCAAGTCAGCTGACAATACAAGTCTTGTCACTGAACGGTCGATGTTTCAAACCTTAGCAAGTCTATTTGATCCCTGTGGTTTCTTTGCCCCCATTTATGTAGCAACTTTGTCGGACAATATTGGGTGAGATGATAAAGTTCGGACAAACAGGGGAAAGGTTTCCGAGACATTATGACCGATTTGTCAAAACTAAACAGCATCGAAATAGTTCGTATAATATGTGAAAGTTGTGCGTTGGATAATTCCAGCTACAACGACATACACTGATTCTGTGATGTTTCGAAAAAAGCATATTTCGCCGTATTTGTATTTGCGAACACAAACTGGTGCAAAGGTGTGCACCAGTCCCATCTTCTGCAAAACGCGATTGGCGCCTATGAAGGAAATCTCACTGCCTCGCCTCGAGCTAATGGCGGTTCCTATTGGCGTTAGAATAGCACATTATGTCACACGTGAGCTCGGAATTACGATAAGAAGAACAGTGGTCTGGTCTGCTTCCAAATGTGTGCTTCACTGGATCCACGGGTATAAACTATTGATAGCGTTCGTCCAAAATCGTTTGACTTTGTGCCAACGAACGTAAATCCAGCGGGCATGCCCACGCACGGGGTGTCGATAGATGACCCAGCAGTTCAAAAGGAATTGCGTTTTAAATCTTGTGCGCTTTATATATAACTGTTTTACCAACAATTATGTTTCTTAATTGGTGCCAAGTTTTCTAGAAAAACTAGTGCTTAGTAATAGTCGCGTCGCCTCTCAAGACATGGGTCGTTACCAAAAGAACGACACAACCACACTTCGGTCCGCACAATCTTTGGTGACGAATCCCCTCCCGTCTTTAATATCGATAGCCGTCATAAAAATTCTACTTCCACCAACCCCCCACATTTCAGCTGAAAATAACAGTAATATGTATAGATGAAAGTCGGGTCGGGCGTAATGCAATGCGGGTCGGTTGGACGTCAGCGCCGACGGGTCAGGTCGTGTCAAATTGGGTTGGGCCATATGACGGGAAAATATATTCAGAATTCAGAAGCGCAGTGCTATGGTACAGTTTTCAATTGTCAGCGCTAGGGATTACATATGGTTGGCAGATCTTACCAGCTGAAGCACGTTAAATTACGTAAAATGTACAAATATACCCATGTATGCATGTATATGTAAATATTTTTGTAGTCAGGCAATAAACATATTTATGTACATACATAATATTTAAAACAGCGTTGACTGTTTTTCACACACTTTCGAATTAAATGAACTGTTATTTTTTGAATAATAATATTCAACAAAGCTTCAGTTAATCAATGCGTTTTGGTGAGGTTATTCGGCTCGACAACTGTATGACACTTTCTTCTAAAGATTACAGTTTTTAACTTCTCATAACTGAATATCGGTTGGATGCATTTTGACATTTTTTACTCGCTGTGTCTTGGCGTCCTGCTGTGGCCTTCAATTAAAACTGAACTTATATCCTGTAAAATCTTTTCTCATGCATTTGTTGCTTTTTATATTACGTTTTTAATTCATCAAATTTCATTATTACTTGCATAGTTTTTGGGTTTGGAAATTTGGATTACATAGTTTTAATTATATTTTTATTTGTTCTTAATTTCCAGTAAGTTCAAAGGTAGTTGTGATATCGCCGCCCAGTCGTTTTTGTATGAACTTTCCTTGAGCATTGATAACCATATAAAATATCTGTAACAGTTCGATAACTTGAACCTTGTAAGGAGGTGTTTCTTTACTTCTTTAAGCTAACTGCGGCTGCGCACCTCTTCCGAAATAGGGTACGATGTTACACAATTATCTATATTCCATGTCATTACTTTCTAGTTGGATTATAAAGCAAACATTTTCGACATGGCAAGGGTTGCGAAAGCCCGATAACCCAAAAATAGTTATTACTACCAGCAGAAAAGTAGGCGGAGCGATAAATCAACCTATATTAATAAGACCTCAATTGGAACCACATTTGTCTTAAATTTTGTAGAATATATTATGTATATGTAATTTAAAAAACAAAATCTGGTCGGGTTGACAAGGTTGTCGGGTAGGGTTGAGTTGGAAAACGACATGAATTCCATCTTTAGTTTTAAGATATTGCAATAAAAATGTATAACGCATTAGTTTCAATCTAGGTTTAAAATTTTGTTTTGATAGTGTCAATAGAAGCTAATCTGGATAGTAGTTTTGAATATTTGATAATGTAATTTTTCTTTTTCACTGTCGTAGAATTTAGTTGTGTTAATTTTTGCATTCGCAGCAAGATTTCTAATTGTTTAATTTGAAGAGATAATGGACCGTCTAATATTAGATTAGATTTTTTATCTCATACTTGTCGTATATGATCTCTTGCATTAGTCTTCTAGGGGAACTATTTATGCCCAGTGTTTATCCATTAGCGGCGGCATTATTTACGCAAGACTGCGCGAGTATTGTTCAAGCGTCGCTGATTGCCGGCGCATGTTTTTATTAATCGGGAGGCGTATTGTTTCGACGGATAGTTGCGAATATTAAAATGGAACTAGGCCGACGCTGTAAATTTTGTGAAACTGTTAATATTTTTATAAGTATATAAGTTTTCAAGAGTTTTTAAGCGTAGACCCAGACGTCTCAGGCGTTCATAGTAGTCGAAACTGTCGCAGTGCGGGTATAAGCTTCGTTGCTCCTGCATTCAAGGAAAAAACGACTAAACGCCTAGCATAATTATTTATCAAAATATACACACCTATGTGATAGTGCTTTTTTACGACTATGAACGGATTAAAGTAAAATCCAACCAAACGCCAAATGTTGTCGTTTGGTTGCTTTTTACTTAATTAGGGACCAAACGACAATGTGGCGGGTTGTTAATGTCAAAGTTTATATTTAAAGTCCGCCCATTAACGTCGATTATTGTTTATACAACAACATTAAAGTTATTGTAGGATAACAACGAAGCAATTCTACAACAGAACAACAAGCATCTGAAGATCTTCATACATTGCTTTACATCGATCCATTCGATTATTTTCGTTTCGCGGCGTTACATCTCGAACAACATAATATTATTCACTAATGCTTTTAATAGTTATATAAACGGATTGAATAAAACCCAATGCATAATGGCGGTTAAAACCCAATGCATAGTGGAAAAACGCCACTGAAATTTTTGGAATTTTACTTACTGAAAATAGCTTTTTGAAATCTTGAATAATCAACCCGTTTATTTTTGATTTAATTATTAAAAAGTATTAGTGAGTGATATATACAAAATGGAATTTTCTGTTAACTAATATGTTTGGGTGAAGATGCGAGGATATTAATGGTGGCCTGCGTATATTGCGGATGGCTCTGATGTTGCAGCACCGTCGTGTTCGGCTAACAACATTTATGTTCGATTTTTTGGGATAATGACGCTGCTCATGTTAGTGATAAAGCTATTAAAGCTTTTTTGTGTCCGCAGGTCAACAAATTCTTGCAAGCGTGCAAAACTAACTCATTTATGGCTAGCATTAAAGACTTACGCAAATACGCTATGGAAGAACGCCAGTCTGAAATTGTTAATAAAATAAATGAAGTACTGCCTGGATTTGTCGATTTGTCTGCAAGGTACGTCGATGCGTGGTCAACCGCCATGCTTAGTAATGGGTACGAAGCGCAGGCGTTACAGACATAATTCTGTCTCTATAAATTCCAGCTCCAATAGTTATCCAGATTTTGAGCCTGATTCGGACGACGGCAGCGTTGACGGAGTAATTGAAACTATCACAGAACAGTGCGTAAAATTTGCTAATGATGCGATCCCTTATATTGCTGGAATGGTTATGGAAAACATCATTAGCAGGATTGAATTAGATGAAAAGCCTAGTGGTGCGCGAAAAAGACAGTAGCGTAAAAGTAAGAAGGTTGTGTGTAAAGAGCTAAAAATTGCTGACCAGCCACACATTAACCACCTGGGAAAACAGATACCAGGAAAAAAATACGATTTCGTTAGTTGTAATTGTGCAAATAAATGCAACAACGTCGATGACGCGACAAGGCGACAAATATATTCCAGATTTTACAGTATGGCTACATATCTAGAATGACAAGCGTTTATCCTTAGTCATGTGAAGCGGTTTGAGGTTGCCCGCAGTCGGAACTCGGCGGCTAGCAACGACAAGCGAAACGCGACTTTTAAATTTTTCTTTACGGTAGATGGCGTTACAGTGCCGGTTTGTAGAAACGTATTTTGTGGCACAGTCTAATGCTGCAAGTCGAATCCGGTTAATGTTTGAAAAAGACGAAGCTGAAGAACGTATAGTGCCGCCAGACAATAGAGGCAGACATCCGTGCTCCTTTAAATATAGCGACGAGTTAATTGAAGAAGCTAGAGAGTTTATACGAGAGTTTCCAGCTACTGAGTCCCATTACCGTCGCGCATACAGTAAGAGATTATATCTACAGCCTGGACTTTCATTCAGAACTATTTACGATGAGTACCAGAATAGCCACGAACAACATATCAAAATGTAAGGGTTTTATAACATATGGTCAAACGAATTTAATTACACGTTTGCGTCATCTCGAAACGCGGAATGTGATGAATGCCACGAATATAATATCGCTAATGCCGATCGTAAAATTGAACTTGAGGATGAACAACGTGACCATAAAAGGCGGGCTGCGCAAGCTTACGATGCTAAACGTGGTGATACAACTATAGCAGTTGGCGATAATACTGTTTTCACTGCAACGTTCGATATGGAATAAATACTTGTAACTCCTTGTACTACAATTTCGAACATGTATTACAAACGAAAACTAGCGACATAATTTTACCATTTGGAATAATGGTACGCGGCAGACAAATGGTTACGTGTGGACTGAAGTCAAGGGCAGGAAGTCTTCTTCTGAAATTGCAACGGCGGTGTATCGGTGGCTCAATTTGCTGCCTTCAGATATTCATAAAGTTACGTTCTACAGCGATACCGCAAGTAGCCAAAATCGGAATCAAGCGGTTTCTGCGATGTATTTATATTTTCTGGCAACGACGAAGACGCACATTGGTCAGATTGAGCACAAGGTAAATTAGTTTATAGTAGTACACAGTAGAAGTTCGTTTTTTTGTAAATATTTCAATATTATAGTAATTTTACAGCTACTATTAGAAAAGTTTGTGTTAGAAAAGTTGAAATTATTAGGATAACTATAGACGGCGTAAATTTGAGCGATCCGCAACATCTTGACCAATAAATAATAGTATGCGTGGAACATGTAATAGCGATATAATGGTCCTAGACCCAAAGTGATGTTTGTGAATCAAAAGTGTGGTTTTCTATTCAGAGCGTGTAATGTGCAAGCAAACACGTAGTTGAAGATTTCAGCCGGATCGTCTCGAATATTGGATAGCATTGATTTTGCAACTATACTAAATCGCTACAGACGGAATTTATTTGCTATTACTAACAGCCAAGAAAGGTGAAACCACAGTTATTATTGTACCATTTTTCGATTTTTAATCTGGTCTGTTATTTTACTACTATCAGTTATTTTAACTTAATATATATACTAATTTAGTATTAATTTCAGTATATGGAGCCAGGTCATTCGCACTTGGAGTGCGATACCGCTCACTCGTTGATTGAGCGAGCAGCAACAACAGATTAATTTATGTTCCCACAGACTGGATGAAAATAATGATCGAACATCATTTTCACGTTGTCAAGTGTAGCTTGGAAGATTGGCTTGATTTTCCAAGTTTAGCACGAAATGTTATTGTTAACAGAAAGACTACGGACACTGGTGAAGTTGTTAATTGGTTCGATATTCGCGCAATGCTTTATTCAAAGCTTGATATCAATGCTATATTCGTCAAATACGATATTGATGAGATAAATTATCGATGCATCCCCATCGCTGGTCGAAACCACCAAACTCGTGACGCCGTCAAATCGTGGACAGCTCCCTACCCAACGTATCCTGGAAAAACTGCTTTGCCGATTTCGCAAAAACAACTAAAAGGTTTGCTACAAATGGCTGAACGGTATATACCACAGGATGAAAGACGCTTCTACTATTCCTGGCCTGTCCACAGTGGGGGGGTGGGGGGACCCCCCCCACTTTCCAAATCCCCCATGTTCGTGAGATTTTCCCCCATGTCCGTCCCCCCCACTCGGCCGAAACCCCCCATATTCAACTAATTCCAAAAATTTTTTATGTTTGAAAATTTATATTCTTTGTTTGCAAATTGTTTTTTAAACATTAATTACCACTATTTATAATGCTAAAATATTGTTTTTAGCTTGAAAGTACGTTCACAGTAGTAAAAATGCATGAAAATATGGAAATATATATTTTGTATTTTTAAGCAAAATTTATCCCCCCACTTTAAAATTTCCCCCGAGAATGAACATGGGGCCCCCGAAGTTCCCCCCCACTTTTCGGGGGGCTGTGGACAGGCCAGCTATTCTTTGGTGGGCGATTCAGCGTTAGACAGCGACGACGAAGGGCCGATTACATGCAAGAGTGCAAACAAAAAACAAGCGGGAAGAAATCTTCTAAACCTATGGAAACTCGTGCCTGACTAGACTTGAAAATACGGGTATATTAGTATTCTTTTTGCATTGTATTTATGCAACAAATGGCTCTTGCATCGACTTCGCAATTTTTGAACTTGATTTTAAGTAAACGGCTAAACGCCACGGTTTTTTTTAAATCACGTGTTAGGTTCTGAATAGAATGGCTTTGCAATAGGCGTTTTTGCAGAATATGTTGCCAGGTCGTTTTATGCATAGGTAGGGAATATAAATGGAACTTATGATAGTTGAAACAAATAAGTCGGTTGTTTTGTTTTTCTCGAAAAAATGAAAATGGCGTTTGGTTTGTTTTTACTTTTGGAATAAGGTATGTTTCTGAATATCCTATTGCAGTAAATATAAGGTAGTTTTTATTACATAACAAGGCTTTTTTCTGCAACTCGTCTCATATTGTGTTTTTTAGTTTGCATTAACGCCCAGTTGTCACTGTATTTGGGACTGCACCGACCGGGGCTGTGATGGCGTACATATCTCACAAGACACATGGATATGGCGCTTCCGCTGAGTGCCCTAGCTGTGGTTTATCAAGCTGCAGGTCGGCTATAACCGAGGGAGTCTCTTACTTCAAAGACATAGGTGTAGAGAAGAAACGCATCGCTATCTTGAACGACAGCATAGCTGCTATCACAATAATAATGTAATTGCCGTATGTCTGTGTGTCCCAAGTTTTGGATTTGTCACATATTTTTGATCATAACTTTTGAAACTGTTTATGGATTTTTATGCTGTTTTTTTGTTGGGTAGGAAATCGATATGGGAATGCAGTGACAATATCTTTAGGCACCCCATATGTTTTTTTCACAATCCACCTCCTTGAAATAAAAAACTGTCATTTTATATGTTTTAATGGTGTAACTTTTCAACTGCTTTATGGATTTTGACGAACTTTTTTTGTTTAATTTCTTTAAGACGTGCCGAAAGTATCGACGAACTGTTGCAAAGGGTATGAACCCCCTATTTGGGGGACCCGCTTTAAACTATCTTGTAATGTATCTGCCGTATGTCTGTCTGTCTGACCCAAGTTTTGTGTTTGTCACATATTTTTGACCATGACTTTTGAAACCGCTTATGGATTTTTATGGGGTTTTTGTTGGATAGGACATCGAATATGGGAATGCAATGACACTACTTTTGGTCATCCCCTACGTTTTTTTACAACCCAACCCCTTTGAATTAAAAAATAGTGTCATTTTATATATTGGTTTTCATGATGTAACGTTTCAACTGCTTCATGGATTTTGACAATTTTTTTGTTTTATTTCTTTAAGACGTGCCGAAAGTATCGACAAAGTTTTGCAAAGGGGATGTACCCCTACTTTTGGGACCCCCCTTTAAACTATCTTATAATGTAATTGCCGTATGTATGTCTGTGTGTCCCAAGTTTTGGATTTGTCACATATTTTTGATCATAACTTTTGAAACTGTTTATGGATTTTATGCGGTTTTTTTGTTGGGTAGGAAATCGATATGGGAATGCAGTGACAATATCTTTAGGCACCCCTTATGTTTTTTCACGATCCACCCCCCTTGAAATAAAAAACTGTCATTTTATAAGTTTTAATGGTGTAACTTTTCAACTGCTTTATGGATTTTGACGAACATTTTGTTTCATTTCTTTAAGACGTGCCGAAAGTATCGACGAACTTTTGCAAAGGGTATGTACTCCGTAATTGGGGGATCCGCATTAAACTATCCTGTAATGTATCTGCCGTATGTCTGTCTGTCTGACCCAAGTTTTGTGTTTGTCACATATTTTCGACCATGACTTTTGAAACCGCTTATGGATTTTTATGGGGTTTTTGTTGGATAGGACATCGAATATGGGAATGCAATGACGCTACTTTTGGTCATCCCCTACGCTTTTTTCACAACCCAACCCCTTTGAATTAAAAAATAGTGTCATTTTATTGGTTTTCATGATGTAACGTTTCAACTGCTTCATGGATTTTGACAATCTTTTTTGTTTTATTTCTTTAAGACGTGCCGAAAGTATCGACAAAGTTTTGCAAAGGGGATGTACCCCTACTTTTGGGACCCCCCTTTAAACTATCTTATAATGTAATTGCCGTATGTATGTCTGTCTGTGTATGTGCCAAGTTTTGAGTTTGTCAAATATTTTTGATCATGACTTATGAAACCGTTTATGGATTTTTGTGCGGTTTTTTGTTGGGCAGGAAATCGATATGGGAACGCATGGACACTATTGTTAGGCATCCCCTATGCTTTTTTCACCACCCACCCCCGTTTGATTTAAAAATAGTGTCATTTTATTGGTTTTCATGATGTAACTTTTCAACTGCTTCATGGATTTTGACAATCTTTCGTTGTTTCATTTCTTCAAGACGTGCCGAAAGTATCCACGCACTTTTGCAAATGGGATGTACCCCCTAATTGGGGGACCTCCTTTTAAATCATCTTATGATACTGTTTTCGACATTTTGATACATCCATACGGGTGTAATAGTGTTTTCG
Organism: Trileptium ribeirensis; assembly: GCA_030248225.1. Taxonomy (NCBI): domain Eukaryota; kingdom Metazoa; phylum Nematoda; class Enoplea; order Enoplida; family Thoracostomopsidae; genus Trileptium; species Trileptium ribeirensis. Next base: position 27,791 of record JASANE010013377.1, on the reverse strand, counting down.
CTATTTTAACACAACCGTGAGAGGGTAATGTTGTTTTATCATTTTAACACATCTGTAATGGGGTAATGTTGTTTTCATTATTTTAACACATCCATAAGGGTATAATAGTGTTTTCGACATTTTGACACATCCGTAAGGGTGTAATAGTGTTATCGCTATTTTAACACATACGAAACGAGGGATGAAAAAACAGAGTAAGTTTGTATTTTTTACAAATGTCATAACTTAAAAATACTGTTTTCCGGAAAATCTGGAGCCGCAGGCCCACTCTGCCATACTACCGGCGCGAAGCGGGCCGCCCGCGGCGGCCGAAGGCAGGCTTTCACGCTGGTAATTTCAAATGACTGTACATAATCTGATATTACACCAAACTATGGGATATCACTGTAATCTTTGCGGCTAATTATTTTGAACTGATTTAGGTTCCAGATCACATTTGCATCGAAGGGAACGAGCAAGCCTACCGTCTGGCAAACCAAGGTGTGTCAGGAGGGACTATAGGGCTTGAACCCCATATGGGCTTTTCAGTCACATTAGTTACACGTGAGGCCCAGACATGGGCAACGAATGTTAGCGTTGAACTATGGAACAGAGGTAGTGGTTGTAGGCAAACTAGGGTTTTTCTACCGAGAGATAGCCCACAGTGGACACGATATCTCCCGAAAATAAATAAACACAAACTACAGACACTCACTTAATACCACCTTCTAAACCTGATGGGATTGGTCGAACGGGGTGACTGTCCATGGTGGCCGACTCACCAGGGCATACTAATGCACAACTTGCTGCAATTTCCGCACTTTTATGGACTGCGAAACAAGATACTCAATAAAGTTACAATTGACCTAACAACTGTGCCTACTTTTGATATATTTTAGGTGATCAGATTTCTGGTCGAAGCCAACCATGTCCAGTAGGCTCTTAGCGGATATTGCGGAATGGGCAGCAACCTAAGGATGATCTGCGCGCATACACTACCAGTGTAGCAATACTCGGCGTGACATACCTCACTCACTCACTTAAATATAGTGACACGAAATATATTTTGCAGGCTAAAAACCTGTTTAATATTTTTGATGTCAAATATAGCGGGTTTATAACTAGTGTAAGTCTACCCAGCATGTCATAATCGGTAGAGGGTCTGCTTCCAGATACAAAGGAATAAAGGGACCGGATTCTACTGCAGCATTGCCAAGCCACCAATCATGTTTGCACTCTTTATGCCACACGGTTTTGCGACTAATAGCTTAATTACCATTTATCCGATTATGAAGTAAAACTTAATGAATACAAATATACATATATACCGAATATATGCTATGTAAAGATTGCAAAGGCCGGTCCTGTGGAAGACGGGTATATCGAATATAGCGGTTTTATAACTACCATGAAGTCTAGCCGGGATAGCTATATGTATATATCTTTGTTACTCTACTGCCATAGAGTAACCGGAACCGCCCATTTAAACCTGATGCGAAACCTGGTCTTCGAAAGTTATAATAGTGAAACACATGAAGGAAGCATTTCAGGTACAGTGGGTTTAAAATGTAGTAAAACTAACGTTTACACCAAACTTAATGTATTGTGATGACATAATTGCCTCTCTGGAACTTTGAAGAGACCTAGAAAGCTAATGTTTATTGATCGATAAATACGCCGGTTTTCGGACACCCAGAACAAAAAGCGACCTTCCACTATACTGCCTCGCCTAAATTGAGTAAAAGGGAATGCATTTGTAATACATGGAGTGTGGAAAAACATTTTGGCTCTGTCTTCCGTCTCCCTTTACTACATATACGTTTGTTGCATGTTATTCCGTAGGTTACTTGAAATTATTATTGGTTTATATTGTTGTAAAAGAAAATAAAGGTATAAAATAATTTTCTCAGATTCTTGCACAGATTCAGTGAATACAGTTCATTACCAAGAACGTAGTTTCTGTCTGCGTTGCGGATGTTACTTTCCTGCAATGTAGACTAATTTACAAAGTTTGCAAGCGTACTGGTTGGTGCTTGGCGCAATTTATGTTAGCCAAGCTTACAGCTAAGTACTTTTAAATAATGCGTACTCTGTTACTGAGTTGGACCGGCCTAATCCTAACAGACACCGCAGACTTCTGAATACGTAAAATAGCTACTATAAGCATCGACCTAGCTTTGTTTTGTTAACACACTGCTGCAAATTCCTGCTGAAATTATGTGTCCTACTTACGTTTTATAAGAGGGCAATTTGCTGAGTTAATCATGCAGATTTATTTTTATTTTTGGTTGTATTGGAACTTTATTTTTATTTTGAACCGGAATTCCGGTTCCGGTATGATTTTTGCCTCTTGCTTGAACCGTAACCGGGACTCAGCTTACTCCTGTTTATTACGGCCACTTGTGTATGTGGAGTTTCACCATTAACATCATATAATTCATTTAAACGCGATAACGAGGCGTGTTGATATAGAAAAAAGTCAGCAGATTAATAATAAAATGAAGCTATATGTGCTTATTTAGTTAGAAATCAATAAGAACGGTTTCAATGCAGTACATAATGTCGTTTAGCGTATGGTTTTTGTACAGAATACTTACTGGCTTCTCCATTCGCTAAATTTTTTTTCTAAGGGGACTGAACCGGAAGCCCCCTGGCTTGAACTATGTGGGCAACTGAGAGTCAAAATCTGAAATAGTTAAGATTTAATATTTTTAAAGATAAGCGCAAAAATTGTTAATAAATAGCGTCATAAAAGGTGTATTTCATATCAGTAACATCATATCAGGTTTATTTCAATGAGGATAAAACCAAATGTAAAACTAATTTGTTGTTTACATTAAATTTTTAACTTCAAAAAGAAGTTAAGAAGTAAATAAATTTGTCAATTTTTTATGTCATATGGGCGTGTTTTTTACGCTATAAGTCAAAAATTCTGCCAGACGGCCCAAATCAGTGGCACCGAAAAATGCCAGTTTCCCACACACCCCACTTTGGAGAGCCCAGAGTTATGGTCTCTAGGCTTTTGAGCACTATTTCCGAACTGTGGCATTGTTCAACGAAGAAAAATTCTGGGCTTGTGTTTCGATCGCAGCTTTTAATGTGTTGGAACATAACCGAATTGCTTAGTTGTACAGTATGCGGTTTATTGCCTGTACGGCCGGATACCATATAAAAACTTCAGAGACCCTGGTCGCAAGATGTCGGTAGACCAAATGTAGTTCGATTCGCATGCGGAACAGTTAAATTGATATGCGTCATAAGATTTCAGAGCGTCCGAAAATTTGTCTTTAAAACTGAACCAAATTCAAAGCTTCTGACCAATTTCAAACACAAGTTAAATTAATTTGTGTTTTAAATAATAATGATCGATTTTTAAAATTGTATGCGCCGGAAACAATTGTATACGAATTTTGGTCCTCATTCTCTGTTATATACAAGCTATGTGAACCTTGCGGAGTTGCTGATGTTGTGTCGGATTCCCATTGATTGGAAAACTTGCTAAATGAACTTTCAACGATTAGTATTACTGGAAACCCAGTTTTAGAAAGGTATTCCTCAGGAATTATATTTCGTGGTGTAACTGTAATGTTCTATTTTCTGCAAAACGCTCTGTGTAGCATGCCTCTCGCTTCTTACTAGGGAGAGTTATATGAATCAAGCTTCGTGAAGTGACCGATGAGTGTCGATTGTTTTTATAGATGGAGGTTACTATTTCTCGTCCACTTTAGATATTTTGATGTCTAGAAATGGTAGTCTGTTATTAGATTCTACATAGTTCAATAGTAAGTTTTATCTTTAACTTTATGTCATGTATATAGAAACTGTAAAAATAGTTGTGCTTCTTGGTCCGAATTGTCAAGCACTGTGAAGGTGTCATCGACATCACGGCGATAAAATTTTAGATTACAATGTTGCGGACACTGTGCTGTCCATTGTTATTCAGATTTACACATAATGATGTTAGCTATTGTTGGACCTGACGGTGAACCTATTGCTACACCATCTAACTTACCATTGTATTAAAACTTACATGTTTTTGATCTGTTAGCATCGTTGGTCATAAGCGGTGATGATATTTTCTAGCAATTCGCTGACTGCATTTCGCAATCCGCCCTAGCAAAGCTGGCTTATTCCTGTGCCCATAAAACCCCAATAACGGAATTTTTCAAATTTCACCAATATACGGAAAGTAAGAATTCTTTGTGTAAATATGTTCAATGTACATTTATGTATATATATATTATTTTAGATACAACATATTTGTTATTTTGGAATGTGAATATCTTCTGATGCATCAATATACGTGGTTGTATTTCATCGTGCCGATATATATAAATGTTATACCACATGCTGAATGTGTAGATAATGGTTTCAAACAGAATTAAAGATTTAGTTGGAAAGGTTGGCCTTGGTTTCGCATTCGGCTTCACGGCTTCGTACATTATAATGGTGCAGATGAATATGTCTCCGACACTAAAGGTTAGTCTATGTCAAGCACTATCAGGACTGGTAAAGTGTAGAAACGAAACTCCTCTAAACGGATCGAATGGCCGTTCCGAAGCTTCACTGAAATTGCATTACTTGGAATACCAAGCACCAAGTGGTATATTGTTATGATATTGTGGCGAGTTGTGTAAACTTCGCTGGCGCCGCTGGTTTTCAACTTACTATTTAGTTAGTTTGTGAAATTGCCTGAGCTGACCGTTTCGGATTATAATAGGGTTTTATATAAATGGCATTTATTAAACATAGCGATTTTCAGTGATACATTACCATTGCTACATAGTTTGCAATGTCGTCGGCAATAATTTATACGTCGCTGGCTTGCTTAACTTTGTATATCAGTTAATAGGTATTCTGTAAACACAAAAAATATAATATATGAACGTCAGGTGTATTAGTATACTTTTGGGGCGTAATAATGTTTTTTGTCAAAATCATGAACTGTATGAATGCAAAGATTCGCATTCCATTTCGGCCATCAGTAGTGAACACGAATTGGGGGTCCATGACTTGTGACCACACGTACATTTTTCTCTTCATAAGTTTGTCCGCGTTCTTGAAATATCATGCATAACCACGCAACCGTAAGTGTGATTTAAAAACCGTGCAAATAAAGACGCGATGCAAACAGTAATATTGACAGCTAACAGCACCTAGTTTTACTATATGGGCGTCTTTTTCGACCCTGTACTGAGTTCATAAACGTTTTCTTACGTATAAGGTTGATTGATTATGTTTATGAATATGAATTTTAATGTGACATGTATATTTAACAACCTTCAGTCGTGGCCCCTGTGCTTCTTAGACAGCGAAGTGTAGAGCATACAACTATATATAAATTTGTTCGTTTTTATCTTAACCTTGTGTTCATGTAATATACAACATGTATAATCATTATCGTTTTTCCCGCAAACAAATGGAATTGAGACTGTTCATAGCAATCATTTCGAACAAACTCAGCCCACTGCCATCACATTTTCAGCCACAGTTGTACAATCTTGCCGCCATGAATATTATGCGCGCCCGACTAGTTCAGGGCATAGGATATGGAGTTCAACTAGTTTCGTGGTCGAGCGCTCCCATGTTTTAAAACACCTCTCGTTGTACGCTTCCAGTTAGGTCCTGGGTCGCTGAACCATATTATCTGTGGAAGCCTTACATCGGCGAGGGCGGAACACGTGTGACACTTATTGCAGTTTTCGTTCACTTCATGATGTATTCCAATGACCAGACTTTAACAAAACGATCGTGAAAGATTTCATTGGATACGTGATCGCCGTGGCGGATATTCATGCAATTACGCCAATACGACGGTGAGAAACGTTAATAGGACTGACTTCTCCAAGTAGGGGAGGGGCTTCAGGTATTTCGACGGCCCCGTCCTCCCTTCCCATGTTCCCTCACTTCATGCTGCCCAAGGAAATTTTGGCCTCCCCAGTTCATGCCCCCACGTACTATCCTACATCACTAAAACTATTAAAATTTTGTGTGATGGACTAATTTTTTCCTATTTTGGCGAAAAATCCTCAAAATTTCCCTTGTGGCGTAAAATATCACTAAAATATCTCATTTTTGGGTAAGCACAATTACAATTAGCTGTCAAATTAGACTTTTTTGGCCATTTGTGACGGTTACAATACTTTATGGTTCCCCAGTTTAATTGGAGGATTCACCAGATGAGCTGAGGGAATCGCCCACCAGTTATTTTAGGTGATGTAGTTAACTGGCGCACCCCCAGGCCTAGGCCATCTCCCCACGTATAATTTGGCAGTTCGGAGAAGCCAGAGATTACCAAAGGCTTCTACCTTCAGTTCACACGTCTCACTATCATACAGCAAAATGCGTCGAATGAAATGGCCGTTGGCAAATGAAAAGAGCTAACACTGGGACCTGAGCGAATACAAAGTTAAAAAATATTCCGTTTTTAGTTCAAACTGAGAGCGCTTGAATACTGTACCTATGATTAAGTTTCTAACAGTTAAAACTTAGGAAAACTTTTATTGCATAATTTCCTGTATCCACAAGGCATGAAACTGAAAAAATTAGCGGGAATCGGAACCTGCAACCGTAACCCGTATTCCGTTGGAATCGAAATTCCTGTTTCACTCTGCTATATAGTTGAACTCTGTGTGTAATGAGTGAAACGGACGGAACCAAGAAAACAAAACAAACCGGAATAATGTTGAAAATTGACAATGTTCACTGCTGGTGTATAGGGTGACGCGCATAACTCAAATTTAGCGTGGCGGCGGATTGGTTTGCTCGATAGCTCAGTGTCATTTGAGAATTCTCTATCTGTGCCGTTTAGTTTTTTTATGTGTGCAATGCCACATTACAACAGCTTCTCTCAAAAAGCGACCTGAAGGAACCTATAAAATAACATTATTAATTGTATCTTGACATGCGGTATAGATATCTGAGAAGTATTGAGCTCAGTGTATAAACAAGATAAGCCTCTATAAGACTGTACATAATAAATTACTACGCGGTTTTCTCAGGACGTGGGATTTGGAAAAAAGGTTTTTAACGGGCCCATGAGACCGAAAATACACCAGAGCGGCAATATATATCTCCGCAATCGTTCGAGATATATGGGAATTTCTGATTTTATTTTGTAGATTAAATTATCCTCTGTACGAATCGCATGCTATTATTGTCATTATTTACCTCTGCAGGGTTGGGACAAAACGTGTTTTTGAATGGGCTCATGACACACAACATGCACGAAAACAGCAATTTCTCTGCATCCACTTGAGCTGTATGGGTGTTGTTGGTTTCAGTTTGTAGTGCAATTTTTCCCTAATAAACTTGCACATTGTGGATCCCTAAATACGCAGTAAGCGGGTATTTCACCTTAACTGTTCAGGAAGATGGCTGATATTCGGCTCATTTTGTAAGGTGATGATCATTATAGCTGTGTACGGTTCCCTTAATTCGTATTCTATCCTCAGAATTCACCATCTTGGCGATAACACAAGTTACTTATAAACCACTAATAAAATATCGACAGACGCCACAACCCGTTTATGACCTTTATATACAAATCTCGTTTTCTCAGTAAATTTAACAAGTAACCGTTGCAGCTTAAATACTGAATTTCTAGCAACGAATTTTCTGAAATTTTGATGCGTGCGCATGGTATATTTGAATATATCGTAAAATCATAAGAATCACCGTGATTTCCGTTTTTACTGTTAAAGGTTTGAATGAAATATTATGAGCTTTTGGTTGAGAAAATAGTAGCAGCAAACAAAATTTTTGCTTTTTAATGCAAGCTGTTGTTCTGTACTAATGCGAGCTTATCAAACGGTCTAGAAATTTTCTGTAGTTCCCAGATCAAACGCGAGGCACTGAAATTCGCAGAAACGCTACAACTTATTGGCTGTATATATACATTAATTCACATTCTATACATAAACTCTACCCCTGGCGGTAACGGCTATGTACGCTGAAAATTACATTACGCGTATTTTGCCATTGCAGTTATAATTGTTGAAATTTTAACTTCACCAGATAATGTGTTAGATATGCAAGATAAAAATTAATGCTCTGCACAAGCAGTGTTATCTCGTTTGTTTTACACCATGTTTACTTAGTACAGAGACAGCGGTATGTTTCTGTCGCGCATGAAGAACATTTCGGTGACGAAGCTGATCCACATGACGAAGAAGCTCTTGCCAACGTACGTGGACCAGCCGGTGATGTAGAGCTTCATTCTGAATCGGACGTTATTCACTTAGGTTAGCAATTGACAGCATTATATGGCCCGTTTCAAAATCTACGAGCCACCTGCGAAAAAAAGTGACCCCGAGAAAAATCTTTAGCTAAAGCATATTTATCTGTCCTGAAATGTCAAAAAAGTCTGAATTTTAATTTTTCAAAGTTGGCACAAAGTCGATCCACAGATTTCTGTGTTATATATATCTCAGAAAGGCATTAAACTGCACACTTTTCGACAAATCTATTTATTTAATCGTTTGCTTTACTTATTAGCGCGAGCTAACCAAAGCTAACTTTGCTAGTAAGCACGCGTTAAAACGCGAATTTTAAACCCTCGCATAGTTCACTACATCCATATTTAGTCGCGCTATGGCCGTTTTTATGCCTTTTTGCCCCCAACATAGGACTAGTGATTACTAGAAGGTTTTAATCCAATTGCGTTCAGTACTTTTCAAACTGTTTGACTGCAGTACAGTCACTGTTTGATTGCGGTACAATCACTCAATGAATGTGTATTGGTTTGTTGGTTAACATAATACGCCAACAACACTTAGTATAACATCCGAGTTAATAGTAATACATTTGGTACTTATTGCCGTCCTGCTGTAACTATCGCGCCTGTTTTTTGCACTCGCTCCACTGCCCCCGTTTTAAGGTTCTGGCCACGGTAGGGTACACAGCAGGAAATAACATTATGAAAACTTACGCAATGGTCTGCCAGCAGCGACTTTTATAAAACCTTCCACATAACCAACTGTTTCGGACGTATCAGAAAACGGAGCACTGCCTGCAACATAAAATTAGTCCTAGCCTTATTATTTGATGATAGACAAAGCGATACAGTATACAAATACAAAGTAATACAATGTTCACAAAAGGATCCAATTGCTTTCGGGGGTAATTGGAATGTTAACCCACGCGTTCCTGAACCACAACTGTAAATAATCGTTTAACTCACCAGAAGATTCGCCAACTTTCGCCTTCAAGCGCCATCGTTTTGTTGCGTGGCCTATTTTTCTGTCCAACTGATCCACTGAAGTGTAAGCTGCATTTTTGCCGCGTTTTGCGTTTCGTTGTCGGTGTTGTGCGTTAAATTCGTGTTTCTCCCTATCGGTTAGTTTGTCGCGCCAAAGCCTCCTTTTAATGTCCATTATTAAACTATTACTACTCCAGATCAGTAATTGCATTTTTACTGGTAAACGTCAATTATTTTGAAGAAATAATTAAGTTTTACCAATTTTATTAAACTATTTGCATTTATCATTATCCCATATCATATGTCGTAATCTGAAACAAAATATAGCGCGTAAGCAAGATAACGTAGATGCATAATATTTTATATAGCTAAACTCGAAAATTGTGCCCACACACAACGTTGTTGTGGAGTTCAGGCGGGGGGCACATTTGTGGTCTCGGTTAGGAACATCGCCATTTTTGATACTGTTGTTGTTCGCAGCTGTACACATGAGCCAAATGTTAGGCGTTGAATGTCTTTCTCAACGTGAAAAATGGTGTTTTGCCTGAATTTTTAACCGGCAAACTACATTTTATCGTGGTCGAGGGGGGACACCTATCCCGGACATTTTTTACCATTTAGGCTCAAACAATGCTGCTTTGAGCACCATTTAATCTGATTAAATTTTTTGTTTACGTAAACTGACGAACGATGGTATCACAAACAGCCAATTTTGAATGATTGGTTGCATGCCGTGTAATCAAGTAATATTTTCAGATTTTAAAGAATGGTCGGGGGGGACATAAATGGGTTGGCAGCAATGAAGTGGTCATAAATCCGAAAACTTATAGGCTAAGTTAACCAAACTTTAACAGCTTAATAAACGTTGTGTATGAGTGTTGTTCAGATATGAACAACATTATTATTATTATTATTATTATAATTAACCCTATTATCATTATTGACGAAATGGTAACACGTAGAAATTTTGGAGTGCTAAAAGAACATTCTGATAGATTTGACGGTTGTGGTCATAATTTCTCACGTAATACAGGTAGATAAATCTTTTTATTGTTTTGTAACTGAAATAGTGCATTTTTCACCGCAATACCCATTACTTTATGTCTATTATCGTTGCGGCGGAATGCCAAAAAACTTCAAATCCCCTTGACATTGGCTCACAGATGGTGAAACTGATGTATTGTAGCGGTAATTGTGTATGGTTGTTTGATCTAAGATTGAATTCTAGCAAATTTGCAGCGAGTGTTTTCGCGACGAGCAAGCGACGCTTATAGTTGCAGATACACTCAAACGGATAAACTCATTGTTTCCCAGCCTCGAAAACCTTTATATCCGCAGATTTAATAGATTACACCCACAAAATCGTGTATAAAACAAGGTGGGAAGAGGCCCAAGCCCATGCAGTATTATCCAAAAAGGGTGTATTAACCACTGATTCAAATAAAGCATCTTATTGTTTTCAGCATCCTCGAAAACCTTTATCACCGCAGATTCAAAAATTTTAACATCAGGTTGAAAATCACGAAATCATGCATGTATAGTACTCATTCCTATTGGTCACCTCCCGCTGATCCCTATTGGACGCCTCCCCCTCCGGAAGTTTGGCCCTTTCAATTTTTAATTTTGACCCCGAGAAATTTTTATCTCTGAGTCCGAACAATATAAGGAGTAATTTCAGCGAATCCTGATATTTTACCCATGTCAGTCCTAGATTTCAGTAATACGACGTAGACATGTATATAAAACAACACAATGTAAATATATACATAATACACATATATAGCACATTATATTCATATATATATGTTTATAATATGTTTACTTCCCCTATTGAACTCCTCTTCGAACTCGGGGTCAGACTTGATCCCAAGAGCCCCCTCTTTTGTCATAGGCCCATCGGGAATCCCGGGAGGGTTTATGAAATAAAGTAGCATTGTAATCCTTTGTAATAGCAGATACAACAAAATATGACAATACATTGAAAATAACAAATCATGGAGGGGTGTCCCGGAGGATACAGTACCACTTCAAAAACTTTATTCGGGTCAGAGATACGTTAAAATGTATCACTCCAATGACCCCAAAAATCTTGATAGTGACAGTGGTATGCTTAACGAATGTCCTAAACACTATAAAGTGTTTAAAATGGTCCATTTTGTGCTCTTATTGCCTTACCCGCGAAATTGACATAAAATTGTTGGTCAATAAAGTTGTTGATTGTATTAAGGAAATTTTTTCGCGAAATTTCTTGATGCGAAGCCTTAATTTTTTGATATTACTAAAAGGGCATTTCCTATCGGTCATAAAAGATGAGGGTGTACCTTTTTAAAGATGGTTTACCATACCCCATGGTTGAGTTTCATAGATGAAGCCGGGGTGACTGGCCCGACTATAAGCTATTGTATGCAAAAGACCTTGCGGAATGTCGTCTTTATTAGTTCACGAGATATTTAGAAAAAAATCTACCTGGACAGATGGACGGACGCGGTAAAATTTATCAATGCACATAAGTGTTTGCTCGCTGCGCAAATACCGTTATACATAAAGTATTGAATGGTCACCTTATAAACTACGTCAGCGTGATTGTAACAATGTTACATCCTTTTCAGGATGTGCGAGATTAATAGTAATACTGTGCTGCATTATTTTCAGATGAAGATGTAGTCGCTAAAGGCTTGGCCAAGAAAATTAAAGTCTTCTGCTGGGTAATGACGGGTGCTCAAAATCATGACACCAAAGCGCGACATGTGAAAGCAACATGGCTCAAACGATGCAACGCCCATGTGTTTATGTCGACTACCGACGATGCGAAACTACCGGCTGTAAAATTGGAAGGTGTTAAAGAAGGTCGTGACTGGCTTTGGGGGAAAACTAAAGCTGCATTTAAAGTAAGCTGTATTCATTTTTAAAAGCTTAATGTTACGAATATGGCTGTTGTATTCGTATTTTGTTCGCACATATAATTGACAGATTGAACACGTTTTCTCAGATTAAAATTTATAATGGATGGAATCGTAAAACGAAGGAATGTAATTTCGGGTTTTACTATTTTGAGTTTGGCGTTGTTATACCGCAATCGGCGTAGAAATTATATTATTCAGGCTAACTGAAAACGTTTTGTCATACTAATAACCTATCCACACATAGCAAATGTATAATTAGGAAATTGACAGATTCAAACGCCTCATGGATGGAATTAGTGAGTGGCAATAGTTTAGAGTACTATTCAAGCCTTATTGTGTGTGGCGTTTGTATGGCAATGGATATAAAACCATTCTACTCAGATTAATGCAAAACTAAACGTCAGTATAGTTGATGTATTCAAGAATTGTGTTTAGCTTGTATTTAAGAACAGATTATTGGTTTTGTATGATGAATAATTGTGTACTGCTGAATTATTTTAAACAGTGTAGCACGTTTGTGTTCATGTAGTCAACAAACAAAAGAACAGTAAAAAAGCAAATCACCACTGTCTCTCGAATTCTGCCTAGTTTTTTAAAGTGTGTGTTTTAAAGTTATATATATGCGCATTGTTCATGTTTTATGCATCGTATGGTGCTAAGCTATACTTTTTACTTTAGCACACTGCAATGTATAAATAGAAAGTGCAATATAAAGTTTGCAGTATGGTAGTTCTGGTATGTGCCACAAACATTTTTGTTAGTGGAATATATTTTGTCCCTGGATTTCAGATAATATAAAATGTTAGCTTCTGAATTAGGATCCCTCGTGGCGCATTGACTGTTTACGCCCACTAAGGGTCGCTTTGCTATTTAGATTTGTAATTTCAAAAGCTCAGACGATAATTATTAATCGTTCTTTGAAATAGTTTTTGCTAATTTTAAACGATACAGTCACGTCCGTTGGTCCTGTTTCAGTATCTTTACGACCGTCATTTGAATGATTACGACTGGTTTTTGAAAGCTGACGACGATACTTTTGTTATTGTTGAAAACCTTCGGTTTATGCTCGCCGCCCATTCGCCGGATGAACCAGTTTGGTTCGGATGTAAATTTCGGCCTTTTGTGACCCAGGGATATATGTCTGGCGGCGCAGGCTATGTCCTTAGCCGCGAAGCGCTGAAGAGGTTGATTGAGGATGCCATTCCGGACCCGTCGAAGTGCAAATCGTCACACACAGGTAACGATTTGCTGTTGAAACTGGAAATTTTGTCAAGAAATTACTACTGCTTTTTTGATATTACTGAAACTATTATAAGCTATTGCCATTGAACACAGTTTTCATATGTGGTTGTAAGATCATTGTCGAGTTTATACACTCTACTATGTTAGAAATCGAATTCGAAAATCACGCACAGCAGTTTTGTTCTTCCCTTGAAGACTCCTGACACAGAGACGAAAATTGGTTAAAATTTAAGATATTTGGAAGATATTTTTCGATATCCGTCGGTGGGTTTGACCAGTTTCACCTATGATTATTTTGCATATTAGCTGCTTTCTTTTGTCTACGGATACATTTTTCTTTTATTGAATACTTGCATTACACTTCAATACTACTATACATTCAATACACTAGCGTTAAGCTCATTTTGCATTATTTTATTGATAACTTTGCGTTCTCTAATTCTGAATAATGCAGATCGACCTAATATTTTTAAAATTCTGTAGCACTGTTGGGTGGTCATGTTTGGTTTATTGTGACCTAGTTTTGTTAACTAAGTCCTTTCGAGTAAAACGCTGCATTATCTACATAAATTATAACAATGTGGTTTGTAAGCTTGAAAGGGTTAATCTATGTCTTGTAGTTTTACACAGCAGACTTATGTTTTAAGTGCTTAGGAACAATATACCGGTTAATACCTTTTACTGCTGGGTAGTATTCTGGGCACACCATTAGTTTAAAATTTTGCCAGTCCCCCCTGGTTCCGAACCGGGGGCGCCAGATTTTGCCAGGGGGCATTTTGCCAAGAGAAAAACGGTTAAAAATCGTGTCAGAAACACTGCCAGAATGCTTTTAATGAAGAGAAAAGCGATTTTGAAGCAAATTTTGATAAAATGTGAGAAATTTTTGGCTTCAGAACAAAATTTTAGTACAAATTTTGATCAGTTTTTTGTACTATGGGCTGATTGGAAACAAAAAAATTTTCCAAGATGCGATGAACCGGAGGATCCCAAAATTTTGCCGGGGGCATGAACTGGGGGAACCTGTTCTGACCCAGGGGCGCCGAAAATGGCAGGGCCCCCGGACCGCCCCACCAATTTGGAGAGCCCAGGTATTTATGGTGTTTTATCGAATGATTAATTTTCCGTGTAATATTTGTCTAATTAGTGTTAGGATGCGGAGTATTTATGTCTTAATTTTAAGGTGCCGAAGATGCCGAGCTTGGTAGGTGCCTTGCTAATGTTGGTGTTCGCGCAGGTGATTCGCGGGATGTCGAAGGTCATCATAGGTTTCTTCCGTTTGTGCCTGAACATCATGTTATTCCGGGCCATGTTGATCCCAAATTTTGGTTTTGGTCTTATATCTATTATCCCATTAAACCGGTATGTTTGGATTATTAGAGAATATCGAAATAAAATTAAGGCCTTAATATAACGATAATGATTTGCAACGATGTAAGCGAACAAAGATAACTTTTGTGATTCGCGAACAAGTGCGTTGTTAAAGTGATTGGCAGCAAATTTACTTTTGATGGTTTGCTCAAGGGTGCTACTAGGAATACGTATAATTGCCTTGCGATCTGTTTCAGATTGCGACAGTATTGTAATGTAGTTTTGATCCATTATTTAACCTGTGGGTCATCGTCAAAGCTGTGACCATTACTTGTTCTGCGGACCACTGTTATTTAATTATTGTTGAAAGGTGCCTTAATTAACGCTTTAGTGTGCAAAAATATTACGATACCACGTTGCCGCAAGCTCTCCGTTCAAATTTACTGGTACAATAAATGTTAGGAATGGCTGCCTTATAATTTTTGATGGAATTCCACAAACATAGCTGGTGATCGGAATATAATCACTGCTTGGTATTCGATTTTAGCGAGCTAGTTTATAGTGTGTTGAATTTTTTAAAATTATCACCGTAACCGGGTTCAAAATTCAGCTTCCTGAACCGTTTTAAAGTCCCAAGATAGTAATAACACATTATAAATACTATAATAGAAATGCTTAGGGTTATTTTGATCACATATCGCTAGTAACTCGCAAAGCGACAAGAAATAGAGCGAGTAAGAATACTCTGCTCCAAGCGACCGTTTCGTCCCTGATCCAATTTAAAGCTGCATGATAGTAGTTATACACTATCAATACTTCAGTGGCTACGCTACGGTCATTTTAGTCATATTATCAAAACCGCAGTACTCTTTATTTATCTTTCATTGGCGAAAAGAACGAAAAAGTTTTGAAATTTGTAAATCACAAATTTTAAGAAAAATTTTAATGTGAAGGGTGATTTTTACATGGTAGGACACCAACATTTGCCTTTTTTGATGCATACAACGCAAATACAACTGATTTTATCGTATCCACCAACAATGAAAACCTATTATAGATACATTATGATGATATACATACATTTGAGTGGCAAAATTTTGTCTGTTTTTAATGTCAAAATTTCCCTCTGGTATCGTCCCGTAGTTTTAATAACTCACAATCTGCGGTTAAAAATGAAACCGATGTGTTTAACGGCTTAAATAACCGTATTATCTTGTCACTGCACCAGGCAAAAACTTGCTGTATATAAATTTTGAAGGTTTCACTTTTATGGGCTAATTTTTTAATCTCTGACTCATAGCTTGAAAACGGATACTCTCACAAAAATGCATGGCAGCAAATCTGTAGCTCTCGACAACAAAATTCGGAATTGTGGGCTACGATTCGGTGTCTCTGGCCAGGATATAACCTAAAATGGGTAACCTCAAATAGCTAAAATGAAAATGATTCCATTTGATGTTGGTATTGTGAAAATTTAGGTAGGAAATCTTACGATTAGCGCATATACAAAGCTAGGTACACAATAAAAAATTGCGAAAATCCTTCACTGGGATTAAGAACGACGAAGAGTCAGAGAAAATGGGAATTTTTTCCTAGTGAAAGGCTAAATGAGGAAACTACGCTCGAGCCGCTTCAAAAAACATGGGACCCTTTAGTCATTTCTGCAATGACAAAAACGCGAAATTTTGAAACTAATAATGGCTAAACACACAGATGTTAAGAAAATTTATAATCTGAAAACTGATTTTTCACGGGGTATGACCGCAGCGCTGTCCATATTTGTTGCATACAACGTAAATACACTTGCTTTTATTGTATTTAGCAACTTCTACTAGTAATTCACAAGTGAGAATGAAACTTAGCGAGCGTAGTTTGATTTTTAAATTATTTTGTGTAACCACTGCAACAGGGCGTGCTTCATGCATATGCCACGTTTGGGCCTTCATAACTTTCTAAAGGTGGCATGAATTTCCATATACTACACACCAGTAGATTTCTCTCATCAAGCCGAGTCGAATAGTGCCAAACATGACCATATTCCGAAAAAAAAGATTTTTCGGTTCCCAAGGGGTGATCATTGGGACCTCAAAAATTGAATAAAAGTTTTTTCAGGTATATAGTTGAAATGAGTATTTTCTGAACCGCCTCATTGAGCTGAATCGATTGGTACCAAAATCAGCTCTTGTATCTTCGAAATTGACCAAATTCGGGCTGGGGAGATACTGGAAAAGAATCCCATTCTTGATGCCTTGTAGGCAATAAATAATCAGACATATGAAAACGCACATTTTATTATCGGGTTCCTTGAAACCACATGAAAAGGCATAATATAGTCAACTCTAGATAGCAAAACCATTGTATCCAGCCTGATTGATAGCCTAATAGGCACTCATTGTAACGTAAAACAAGCAATAACACGGCGAAATTTGAAAAATTGCTATTTCTGCAAAGGGTCGATAAAACATATTCGGGCCCGCAGCGGCCCTGCGAGTCGTAATCAGAAAAGTTGTAGATCTTGATGAGCAGATTCTGAGAGGTGGTCTTGATTTTTCGATGCGAAGCTTGTGTCGCGAGATATGGGCTGCGAAAGACTGGTACCCGTATGGGCAGGTTTGGCAAAGAACACTTAAAAACCTATTTTTGCCATTTTCATCCGGAGGTTGGAATCGAAACTGTTCGCGTTCAACTAAAGGGTAAGTCATCATAAGTTTTGCTATCGAACAAAAAAAATTTGTCTAAATCCGTCCATCCGAAAATGAGTTATCACTGATAGCGGCGGTCCAGAAAGAAATTTTCACTATTTTTCCTCTAGCGCACTCTGTGGTAACCTCTGTTTTAAAAACCTATCGACACATTCTAATGTCCTACAATACATATTGAAAAAGTGGCAAAATTTGACTTTTTCGTGCTAAGATTTATCAAATTTTGCTCGTCACCATCTCACCCGATTAATAACACAAATATTACCATAAATACGCCCGTTGGGGGTTAAAACATTGAAACCGACGTAACTAAAATGTTTAATAACCCTATATAAAATTGTATTGTTAATGTCCACCATGCAAAAATGTACTATATTTTTGGGGCATTTCAAATTGTGGCTTATAGCTAGAAATCGGCTGCTCTTACGAAAAATGTACATCAGCAAATTTCTAGCTCTCGACGAGAGGATATTAGTCTCCATTTTTGGCTCCGATCCCTATGGAAAAAGTTGTAAACTAAAATATTGAATGACCCCAAATAGGTATAATATAAAAATAGTCCATTTGGTCATGATTTTGTGAAATTTAGGTAGGAAATCATGGGAGCAGCGCAAATACAAAGCTACATAGGAGCCCAAGTACATTTCATTACGCGTCGAATAAAAATATCGAAAATCCTGTGTGGTGAAGAGTTATGCGGCGAACAGACTGAGAAAATAGGAATTTTTGCCGCAATTAGGCGCTATTTGAGTAAACTCCTGTCGTCACATAGCACTTCAAAAGCACTGTTTGTTGATTTTATTTATATTTTGTCCTGCGTGTAGCTAGGTGTAGGAAAGTTCTGCAGTATGCACAATTTAGATCCAAATATCAAGACACATTCTGAGATTTTTCAAAATTTCAGGGTCTTTCCTGTTGTTCCGATTATACAATCACATTCCATTATATATCGCCAAATTTGATGTACGTTCTCGAATACCTTATTTATCATCTTCGACCGTACGGCGTAGAACAGCCGTTCTTGCAATCAACGCTTGACTCGCTTAAAGCCCTTTCTTCTCGTGAAATATATGACATTGCACGTGCACGGTCTGCTTCCCTTCGCGGCACTGATGATGTAATATTTGATTCCAATGGAACACAAATATCGACACACACTCAACCACCATCCGACCAAACAGAACATGTAAAAAAGATTGCGCAAGATGCCGCAGAACAATTTAAAGCAGGCGGTTGATTATTATTATAGTATTAAGCTGCTTCTCTTTATGTGAGACGCAAATTGTTCGTAGTCAGATTTATTGTCTTTATGATATTTTCTTTAATACTCCGTCTTACATCAAGATGTACGCTTCAATATTGGATTTACTAAACTTAATTAAGTGTCATAAATAGAGGTTGCAGATTTGGTGTCAATTACGACCCCGATGAAGCAGGAGGATGCCCAAACAGGTGACGCAGAGAAACAATTTTTTTAATTCAATCAAAGTCAAAGTTGTACAGTCACGGCCAGAATTAAGTGTAAAATAATCGATCGATTTAGATTAATCGAAATTTCGATCGTTTTCGTTGGCATTAGATAAATTTCAAAATTGTAAAGTTTCGATTATTTTCGATTAAAGGAAATTTCGATCGATTGCGATTTTTGGCCACGACTGTACGTTGGTGGGAACAGTTTAGAACTAAATTCTGTTCTACCAGTGTTGTTTTTATATATTTGACGTCGACATTAATTGCTATCAAATTTTGATCTTCACAGCAGCGTTTTTTCGTTGTCGATTAGAAAATTCCCTGACAGAAGTATTTTATTAATAAAACGGTGAGGTTTTAGAGTGTGGTCGCTGATAGGGGTTGCAGTCGGCCGAACTGAGATCGTCTCCTATAATATCGAAAACCCAAGCCTAATCTTAACTGCAACCTTAATGTGGAACGATTATCTTCACACGGTCCACAAAACTGTTACTCAACCGATAGTATGTTTTGTTTTTCAATTCGAATAATGTTAAAAAATAATTGCTTGTTCTACCTATCACACAGCGTCATGAAAACATTCGTCTACAACTGTACCTGCCATCTCGCTTGCTTAAAACAGTATCGGGTTGCATCTACAATGTATTAAAATGCGAAAGCTATATTGGAGTTTTAGTTTTACGAAGGCTGATTAAGGGAAGAGGTGATATGTCCCGGAAGCCTAATGTACTCTCGTGTTGGGTGCAGGGGTTTTCTCGACCTCTCTTTTCTGAAGAGGTCATAATTCAGTAGTCCAGCGCA
This sequence comes from Trileptium ribeirensis, assembly GCA_030248225.1. Lineage (NCBI taxonomy): Eukaryota > Metazoa > Nematoda > Enoplea > Enoplida > Thoracostomopsidae > Trileptium > Trileptium ribeirensis. Next base: position 8,187 of record JASANE010013377.1, on the reverse strand, counting down.
TTATGTTGGGGGTCAGTGAATTTTTACCTTAGAAACCATGGAGATCTGGTCGAACACACTGGTGTCATCTAACACGGGTTTACATTGGAGCGATTGTAAGTCGAGTGTTAGATTTACAATTAAATCTTTTTTCGCTACATCATTACATAGGTGCTGATGTTAATGGAAACGTGACTGTGAATAACATTTGTTTATTAGAATTATTTCTATTTTGATTGTGATATGGTGCTGTCCTTATAGAGTGCCTGTCTATGATATTTTTATCGAATACAGGCATATTTACGGTGGTTTCTGGACTGGAATTAAAATTATATGAAATTTTTTTTTGCTTGGCAACTCACTGTCTGTATTTGATGATAATACAAGACTGTCAATAATATTTATATTCTAGTATATTAACACACAACATTGTGGAATCTCGTATTATATAATTTACTTTTAGGACTTAAATACGTTCGCGAAAAATTATCCTTACAGCAACAAGTATTACTTTTAGATAAATATAGTTCACGTGGTAATAGTCGCAGTGTCTGCCGTTTGTGTATATAAAGAGCTGTAAATGCGCTAATAAAGGGTTTTTACCTGCACCGCACAGGGTTTTTTATATTGAAAGGCGATCCACTTTTTGTCGATAAGCTTATTGATCTTTTGATTGTGCGCAGATTACTGCCGCCAAGCTAACGGAAGTATTCGTAGAAGATAATGTAGTATAACATGTTTTCATTTAGTATGAGATTTTAATTGTTCTGCATAATGTGTAAATCTCGGCTCATGCCTATGGCGAAGTGATGGGAAAAATACAAGGCGTTTCATACGTCTGCATTGGTTAAGTTAATATAATAAACTATTTGCTCTCATGGTTGTCCTTTACAATCCTATGATCGTTATAAGAGTATTTTTTTAATATATTAATCCTTGTCATACGGTTTTACTATCAGAAACATGTTGATTGGTTTTTCAATGGATATTTATAAAAAGATATTCATTATTTTATGGAAGATATGTTTCTTTAGTTAAAATTACTGCTTTGTAGGGCGTGTATTTAAATTTTTATGGCAACTTCTGTGAAAATTTGTGATGTCATACAGTCGTAAGGTCGTATACGTATCGTAAAAATACATTTCTTGAATAAATGTTTATTGTTTATATCAGTATTGTGAATGTTTATATCGAAATGTTATTCTTTTCACGTTGAAATTATTGTGCAATGATTTGATTTTAACATTTATCATTTTATCGTTGTGTTATGTAGTTTTGCTTATCGGAGATTTGCCGTATAATCTGTGTTTAGGCATTGTCCACCATTAGTAACATTATACCTATGTCGTTCATTTTCGTATAACATAAACAGGTACATACATATGTTTAATAAAGGCGAGCGCCGTACTTCTTGCAAAAAAAATTGAGGTTTTTTCTCCTAAACTAGTTCACAGAAATCACCGCATGACTTCTGCGAGGTAAATAAACCGCACTGCGGATAAAAACCCATATTAATTTTGTATGTTGAAGCGCCCCAGCACAGTTTTATATACAGTACTCGTCAGAATTGAGTGCTGTTCGTTCGATCTTTTGTCGAAGTTGATTCGATACATTAAAAATTTTATTCGACACGTGTTCGAAATTTTGGGGCTTTTTACATTTGTTCAAGAGTGGTTCGAAAAGTGCTCGAGTATTGTTCGAGAATAAATTGTGTTCGATTTCTGATCGATGTTCGCTCGAAATGTGACATTCATTTCTGGGGAGTACTGTATCTCACAAGCGAGTGTGTAACGGAGTAGGTATGACTTTATCCATAGTCATTATGACTAATCAGCTGTAACGGGATTGTGTTTTATGTATATACCAGTCCAACGCCTCTGGAGGCCATGAAGTTTTACAATGATAGTTTGATAGTGGTGAAGGATCTCTATCTCCACCATTTTGTTACAAATGGTGTGTTACAAAACCTAAATAGTTTTTATGAAGACGCAGAAAACAATACATAACCAAATCAGTGGTGACACACGAAATTCTTTCGATATAGCAGGTTCGCTTGCAGTGGACCTTAGACTCTATGAAAACTGTGGCATCACCATATATTATTAGATGAGCTCGCTGTTGTATTGAGCGTGCTGAAAATATTGTATACACTGTTGTAAATCACGTGAGTGCGAAATATAACCAATTAACTAAAAGCACGCTATATGCTGGGATGGGAGTTTTCCAACCACAAACCCACTGAAAATCACTAAACAAGCATTAAATATCCGTGATGCACTCCAGAAGTTTGGAAGCTTGCCCAGCGCCATTAAACCAGTAACTGTGAGTTCAGAGAAGTTTTGCATAGCTCTCGGACGGACTCATGAAAATAAAACGTTGTATTCAGCGTGCGTGATAACCTAATAGAAAATAGAAACTCATTGTAAGTTAAAAACACTTCATAGCATGCCGAAATTTGAATCATTAATATTTCTGGCTAAAAATAGACGAACCATGTGCGAACTAAACTTAGGGTTAGTCTTAGGCTTAGGTTTAGCTTTAGGCTCAGGGGTCAACTCGTTATTCGGTTATCTGAGGTCGGCAAAACTTGACGTGATACTCCGAGGGAGCGGGAAATTGACATGATTGCAATTTGTTGTGGGTTGCGGTTTAAAAATGCGCTACACCTTGTGTAGTGGCAATTTTTCAGAACTTGCTTAAGAGATAATCATGACCATGTTGCAAGTGATGTATATGCTAAATTTTACAAATATGCTTACATTGTGGTAGCGGTATCAGTTCAAAGTGATTTTGCGATATTTTTAGATAATGATATTGAACGGTGGTGTGTGTAATGTATCTAGCTTAATTATTCACCAGCTATAAACTCTGTTAACTTTTCTGTGTAAGGTAGAATTGATTGCTAACAATTCATGCAACATTTCTATAAAATCCCAATCGCAGATCGAAATATTAAGCGAAACGTAGGTAAGCTTTTGATGAAACTGTCCGCAAATTACATATAAACTCCAGCTTGCTCACATACTTGAAACAATGAAAATGTTAACTATTGTAATATGGGATCCTTACACAGCTTGACGTTCACTGGCTTGTCCGCGTATTATAGTTGAAAGGCTTTTTGTCACACCTGTCAAGCTGTTTTCGATGTAAAACAAGGTTCGTTCACGGACAAACGTTCGGACAGTTAAATTGTTGTACATATTTTTAGGAGCGTAACCACCATGGTGATGCCGGGATTCTATACTCCCGAGTCACGGGATCCGCATAATGGTGAGACTTCATTTGTTGTGTTAATCAGCTATAATGACCCAAATGTACATCCAAAGTATTCACCCCCCTTTCGTTTTACAGACGGATGATATAAATGCACGATCATCAATGGAATGTTAACGTAATGGCGCTGCGCCGTCGTTTGTGCTTTTCACCGAGCGGTTTCGAGATTTTAATCAGGTGTTTTTCTTTATAACGATAGTTTAAATTTGTTTTTCAGCCGATTTCCTATATTTCCATATTTCTTAGCAAAGATGGATTTATTTTTGGAACGGTATGAGTCCAGAACATAATAAATAACTCCTGTAACACCTTTCTTTGAAACAATTCTCCATCTGTATGCTTTGAAATTTGAGCCGAAGATTACTTACGTTTCTATAGCCTAGCTTGTTCAAATTATATGTATTTGTTACTCATGTGTAGTTTGTTTGTAATGATTTTAGTCTTGTCTTTCAAACTTTCAAGCTACGTTTGGCGTGCATTATTAGGATATCGAATAAGATAAATTGACGCGTCCGTACACTGCAAATATATATAAATGACTATTTTTATGAACTTTTTCATTTGTGCGAGGATCGAAGGCGATACTGAGTCATAAGAATTGTATTCTAATGCGGGTGCCTCGGTACTATCTTAATATACACAATATCAGTACGTATATACACCACACTTGTATAATAAGGTATTTAGCAGATATGTACATAAACGTTGTGATACCTATATATTTTAATCTGCAAGTCACAGTGTTGCACTTACGACACCTTGCTTTTTATAACGTTTCATCTAGGGTGGTCATGGGAATGGGAATTCCCATGAGGATAGGAATTATTTTGATTCCCATGGGAATTCAATTCCCGCGTGGAAATATTTGAAACTGATTGAAAACTATTTTCTCCGCTCCAAGCAATTCACGCAAGTGCAAATTCTTTATCAACCTTGATCTACGGTGAATCAGGTTCACTGCATTTGCTGCGCACATGAATTGCTCAACATCCCCATCGCCATAGGGGACGCGCCCGATACCCGGATGACATCCAGCGATGGGCCCAGAGATCTGCCGCTAGATACTAACAGGTTTCTCTAGTTTCCGTACAGATACTGGATTAATGGGTACAAACGTTTCCCCATTTCTAACACCCCACCCATGGTACGAACTGTTTCCCTTGAGGCTAGCAACCATGATGCTGACATATCTCATGGCAACCCAGCCCGGCAAAAGTAGACGTCAGCGAATCCCAAGATGTCTTACAACAACGACGACGTTTTTTGGGGCTGCCTTGCGTAATATTTACTGCAAGCATCCAGATGTCACCTTTGTCCAGTCCTCAGTGCCGTTTCCGCCTGCGTTCTTTTTCCGCCCATGGCGAAAGCGGAAGACTCAACCAAATGTCCCCAAGCAGTTTGGTCAGTTCAAGAGAGAAAGACAGCCGGCATACAAACTTAACATGTTTTTCGAAGACATGAACCAGCGAATTTCAAATTTTGTATTCCTCGATCTTACATGGCTCTATTTAGACACCGTGATGTTTGCGAAGAATGGCTATCATATTTGTCGAGGTGCAGCCACCCATATTAGGGAAATTTTGTACGAATTTTCGTTTGAATTTTGTAAATTTCTTACCTGAACACTCAGCTTGGCTTTTTTACCGCATTCAAGCCCTAAATCTGAGTTTAACCTCTGTTTTATGAAATAAAGTATTGATGAGTCGATAAGGGTGTCTTCTGACAAAAATTCGTATCATATCCTGCACGTAGCATTGATATCTTCTCTAACTTAATCTTCCCAGCAAGTTTCGATGGACTGGTCACAAAAAGGGCTATAGGAATTCGCACGGAAATTCTTGTTGGAATAGGATGGGATGGGAACTGAAAATCAATTCCCATGACAACCCTGGTTTTATCACTGTATTCAATGGTAGCGCGGTTTCGCAATAAGATATCTATAGTGTACACGCATTTTGTATTTGGATAGTTTGAATTTGATGCTACAATATACATAGCTATATTTTTTGCTCCCATCGCGAAATATTGCCACACAGGACGCTTATCAATTATTTATGATTGTCAATAATAGGCGATAATAATCTATGCTTACCTTGTTCTTATTTATATATTCACCAAAGCATGATCATGTAGCTGATGTAGTATTGTATGTCTGTAACTATGTAAACTCAGAATCAAAAGCGATAAGTTTTTATATTACGAAGAAACTACAAAATGCTTTCGGCTTGTCTGTACGATATTACTATGTTATGTTGATATTGACTGATACTTAAACACTATACTCAAGTAACTTTAAGGGGTGTTACGTTATATCGCTGAAAAGGAGCAGTTTTAGTGCTAGGTGCTGTTGTGATGGTGACATTACCTCTCGGTTTTGATAATGCGGGCATTATGGGATGGTTTAAACGCCATTCCGGTGTGGAAGGGAATATGATATCTGGCGCACTGACTAGACAATACGCTGACTATAGGACAATCCTATATATTCTCATAAACTTACCTATAATGGTTATAACCTGGCTATAGGAGAGGTCGTTTGCATGGGAATATCGGAAAGATGATCTGCAGTACTAATTGCAAGCATACTATGGTTTTTATTGACATTCCAGACAATTTTGAATCAAAATTCTTTTAGAAATTCTATGAAAATTGCCATACATTATTCTGATGGGACATGGGACGTTTAATGGTATATGGAATATATTTATCGTTCAAGTATATTGTCATGTTGCGGACTGGAACCGGAAACTGCTAAGAACTTGCTAATTGACTGTGTACATTTGAAGGATTTACGACGAAAATTCTTTAGAACAGAGACACTGGAGTAAGGACATAGAATCTGTCGAAGTATATACTAGGATTTGTAAGGAAAATGTGAGGGAAGAATTCGATTTGGACTCATGGTGCGAAAAGCAATATTGGCCTAGTCGATTCTTATACGCCAAGCAAACAACTATAAGTATATATAGTATGTTATTATTCATTGATGTTAAATGAAATCCAATTAATCTTAAGTGGCGTTATGTTATATTGTTAACAAGTTTGTGGGAATACTATCCTCACAATATACTAAGCCCGAAATGTGTTTTAAATTGCAGCTTCTAATGCGAGATTTGTGTACGTAACCCTCATTTTCTTGGACTCATCTAAGAAATAGTTTTCCTACTCCAGATATATATATTTCAAAAATTCAATATTAAAAAATTTCACATTTTCAATATATCGAAAACGTCTACATATATTGTCTCAAATCAACGCGACTTAAGAACGTAAAATTCACCCAATAAAATATTTAAGAGCTACATACTGCTCAAATACTGTTATCAAAATTGGAGCCAGTGCTTCTCTCAGGTTTTCCGGGAAAAAGTTATGCTCTCTTATAGATAAAAAGGATCATTTCGGTGGGAAGGATTATGGTGACGGTAGATCACGGATTTATGTATAGGCTCATTTAGTATATATATATGAACGGTATGTCCTCCACTTCTCTTGTCTAAGGTTGATTTGGTGTCCTACTTGTACCTTATGGTGTCGGTGCATGCGATATGTAACTTAATACATATTTTTAATAAAAGTACTAATGCTCATGCTTGTACGTCCACAGTCATATTGTTTGTTATATAAAATGTTATTAATTATTAATGATGTGTTTCATGCTGATTTTATATAGAATGCGTTGAAACAGGCCATGCTGAAATTTTGCTGTCAGTCATAGCACTAGCAGAAGCAAATAGCCCCCGTCCTATTTAAGTTTAGTCATCAAATTTTGAGAAATAAACAATATTGGAAAAAATATGTTCACCTAGAATGGATGAGGTCTGAGCCCTAGACCCCGCCCAAAATTTCTGAAACTGCCAGTGGGAAATAGTTTTCCTTATTGTCTGTTCATCGCAAATTCGCCGTAGCATTTATCGTGTTCCCTGAAAGCTGAATCAAGCAAACGTGCTGTAAATCATTCAGAATTGTATAGTGTACTGAAGTGTTGAAGGCCCAGACGAAACTTAATGTCTCAGCAGCGTCGACATGGTTTATTATAGAAGTCCATAGTTTCAGACATTAGAACCACCATTCGTCGTAAGCATGGAATTTCGCTTAAGCCATACCTATATGCTCAAGGTCCCGGGGGCTTGCGCCGCGCCAAGCACCTGTGGGTTCCGTGCCTGCGGCGCTTGCAGGTTGGGTCAGGCTACCTATGGAGGGAGCGGTAGCCCGGACCCTCGCAGAAGGGGGACGGACCCCCACCTCAGGGATATAACCCCCCTTTGAGCATGTATATATTGGTAAAGCGATGCATTTTAGGTTTTGTCTACGGTGCTACTAAATGCACACGTAGATGAAATGCACTGATCATATGTGAAAATTTGTAACTGCAGCTGAACATACAAATAATCTTTTCCAAGCATTGAGTGTGCATTACATTTTGGTTTATTTCTAAACTATATACTGAAAATATATATACTGTTAGCACTCAAATGATTTGCAAGCAGTTTATAATAGTAGAATGCTTCTTAAAAATCTAGTTTGAAACAACAGTTTTCCCTCAGATCAATCAAATGCATCACGTCTTACACAAATCTATTGATTCGGAATTAATATACGTATGCGCATGAACAGATTCTTTTCTAGCTATGTTAACTTGTACAAATCACTAATGCAATACGATAACTGAGAACAGTTTTAGAGATACATATTTTACTGCATTGATGTGCAGTGTCCCTCGGCTGTAGGCAAGGGGTAATGTTTTTGGCGGGGGACATTTGCGGCATTGATGTTCAAGGTCTGTTAGGGTAGGAGGTCTCGACGGGAACGTGCGCAGTGATGGTGCAGGTAGTTTAGGAGGTAACCAAAAAATTTGCCAAGTTTCGCAATTTTAATATTTTTGTAATTAAGCAATACGTAACTGAACGAAGTATAGTGACATCTTATTGCTATGCG